>CATOUR010000091.1:0-185128 GCA_951848785.1 Callosobruchus maculatus | reverse complement strand
AATGGACAAATGGACAAATGGACAAATGGACAAATGGACAAATGGACAAATGGACAAATGGACAAAACGGACAAACGGACAAACGGACAAACGGACAAACGGACAAACGGACAAACGGACAAACGGACAAACGGACAAACGGACAAACGGACAAACGGACAAACGGACAAACGGACAAACGGACAACGGACAAACGGACAAACGGACAAACGGACAACGGACAAACGGACAAACGGACAAACGGACAAACGGACAAACGGACAAACGGACAAACGGACAAACGGACAAACGGACAAACGGACAAACGGACAAACGGACAAACGGACAAACGGACAAACGGACAAACGGACAAACGACGGACAAACGGACAAACGGACAAACGGACAAACGGACAAACGGACAAACGGACAAACGGACAAACGGACAAACGGACAAACGGACAAACGGACAAACGGACAAACGGACAAACGGACAAACGGACAAACGGACAAACGGACAAACGGACAACGGACAAACGGACAAACGGACAAACGGACAAACGGACAAACGGACAAACGGACAAACGACAAACGGACAAACGGACAAACGGACAAACGGACAAACGGACAAACGGACAAACGGACAAACGGACAAACGGACCAAACGGACAAACGGACAACGGACAAACGGACAAACGGACAAACGGACAAACGGACAAACGGACAAACGGACAAACGGACAAACGGACCAAACGGACAAACCGGACAAACGGACAAACGACAAACGGACAAACGGACAAACGGACAAACGGACAAACGGACAAACGGACAAACGGACAAACGGACAAACGGACAAACGGACAAACGGACAAACGGACAAACGGACAAACGGACAAACGGTCAAACGGACAAACGGACAAACGGACAAACGGACAAACGGACAAACGGACAAACGGACAAACGGACAAACGGACAAACGGACAAACGGACAACGGACAAACGGACAAACGGACAAACGGACAAACGGACAAACGGACAAACGGACAAACGGACAAACGGACAAACGGACAAACGGACAAACGGACAAACGGACAAACGGACAAACGGACAAACGGACAAACGGACAAACGGACAAACGGACAAACGGACAAACGGACAAACGGAAACGGACAAACGGACAAACGGACAAACGGACAAACGGACAAACGGACAAACGGACAAACGGACAAACGGACAAACGGACAAACGGACAAACGGACAAACGGACAAACGGACAAACGGACAAACGGACAAACGGACAAACGGACAAACGGACAAACGGACAAACGGACAAACGGACAAACGGACAAACGGACAAACGGACAACGGACAAACGGACAAACGGACAAACGGACAAAACGGACAAACGGACCAAGGGACCAATGGACGAATGGACGAATGGACGAATGGACGAATGGACGAATGGACGAATGGACGAATGGACGAATGGACGAATGGACGAATGGACGAATGGACGAATGGACGGATGGACGAATGGACGAATGGACGAATGGACGAATGGACGAATGGACGAATGGACGAATGGACGAATGGACGAATGGACGAAGGGACGATGGGACGAACGGACGAAGGGACGAATGGACGAATGGACGAATGGACGAATGGACGAATGGACGAATGGACGAATGGACGAATGGACGAATGGACGAATGGACGAATGGACGAATGGACGAATGGACGAATGGACGAATGGACGAATGGACGAATGGACGAATGGACGAATGGACGAATGGACGAATGGACGAATGGACGAATGGACGAATGGACGAACGGACGAACGGACGAACGGACGAACGGACGAAGGGACGAATGGACGAAGGGACAAACGGACAAACGGACAAACGGACAAACGGACAAATGCACAAATGGACAAATGGACCAATGGACGAATGGACGAATGGACGAATGGACGAATGGACGAATGGACGAATGGACGAATGGACGAATGGACGAATGGACGAATGGACGAATGGACGAATGGACGAATGGACGAATGGACGAATGGACGAATGGACGAATGGACGAATGGACGAATGGACGAATGGACGAATGGACGAATGGACGAATGGACGAATGGACGAATGGACGAATGGACGAATGGACGAATGGACGAATGGACGAATGGACGAATGGACGAATGGACGAATGGACGAATGGACGAATGGACGAATGGACGAATGGACGAATGGACGAATGGACGAATGGACGAATGGACGAATGGACGAATGGACGAATGGACGAATGGACGAACGGACGAACGGACGAACGGACGAACGGACGAACGGACGAACGGACGAACGGACGAACGGACGAACGGACGAACGGACGAACGGACGAACGGACGAACGGACGAACGGACGAACGGACGAACGGACGAACGGACGAACGGACGAACGGAC
Source organism: Callosobruchus maculatus (assembly GCA_951848785.1). Classification (NCBI taxonomy): domain Eukaryota; kingdom Metazoa; phylum Arthropoda; class Insecta; order Coleoptera; family Chrysomelidae; genus Callosobruchus; species Callosobruchus maculatus. The sequence goes on along the minus strand of CATOUR010000091.1, from coordinate 182,691 downwards.
GAACGGACGAATGGACGAATGGACGAATGGACGAATGGACGAATGGACGAATGGACGAACGGACGAACGGACGAACGGACGAACGGACGAACGGACGAATGGACGAACGGACGAACGGACGAAGGGACGAATGGACGAATGGACGAATGGACAAACGGACAAACGGACAAACGGACAAACGGACAAACGGACAAATGGTCAAACGGACAAACGTACAAACGTACAAACGTACAAACGTACAAACAGACAAACGGAAAAACGGCCAAAAGGACAAAAGGACAAATGGACAAGTGGACAAATGGACAAATTGACAAACGGACAAATAAACAAATGGACAAATGTATAAACACACACGCATGGAGTAATGGGCAAAAGAAAAATAGACGAATGGACAAATGGCCAAGCAATAAGGTGCAAATGAGCAACCGAGCGAGGGGTCAAGGGACTAGCGGGCAATTGATCAAAGGGCGAAAGGGCAAATAGGCAAGGGAAAAGAGGCAACGGTCAAAGCGAATTGGGGAAGGAGAAAAAGGAAACAAGGGCTAAGGTCCAATAAGTCAAAGGGGTAAAAAAGCAAACGGAGCAGATGGACAAAGGGGTAAGAGCAAGGGGTAAGGGAATAAGCTGCAATTGAAGAGGCGCAAGGGGCAAGCAGCCTGAGTCAAGGATCAAGGCGCAAGGGGCAAGGAATTTAATATCAAAAGGTGGCTATAGCAAAAGGAGAATTGAACTGTGCAGACTAGAATGAAACCGTTGTGGCTTGTGGCTGTGATGGATACTGTCGGAAACTAGTAAGAGACTCTGGACATCAGAACGTTAATGGTACTACCAACTGAAGATACGGAACAATGCATCATCTTACAAGTGGCTTGAAAGGTTGCAAGTGTCTTAGATTTGGGTATTTGCAATCGGAGCCACCCTGTATTCTGGGATATGGCCATTTTTCCAACAATCCGACAACAGGTCGGCGGGCGGCAGTACCCGTCTCGGGGGTCGGCGATCTAGGCCGCGTATAAAAGCGAGCGGTAGTACCGCGATCGAGCCTTGTCTGTTCGATTGTCGCGCCCGCTACGTTCCGTTTCTTCGTTGGTAGGTACCATTCGCAGTACCCGCACACGCAACACGACGCATCACATCGCGCGATCCCTTTCTTCTTCTTCTCGTTCTCGTTCTTCTTCTGTCCGCATTACGTAAGTCTGAACGCGACCGAAGAGTAGTACCATTCGCGCGCCGGTACCCGAACGTGAGAGAGAGAGAGCGAAGATGCGCTCCTGCGGCGTGGCATTGGCGGCGATCGTCCTGCTGGCTGCTGCAGCTGGGAACGGTAAGTACCCACCTTGGGTACCACTTCGCAGTACCACCTTGGGTACCACTTCGCGGGACAGGAGGAACGACGCTGTTGCCACGTATCCTCGATTGGGTGGGAGGGGGGTGTGACGTGCGATGTTACGGGGTGGTCAATTAGATTAGATTAGATTTAGTTGTTTGGGGTGGACTCTGGTCAATCGAAGCTTATTGTGTGCCCCATAGTTGGGTAAGTCAGTTCCTGAGCCCTTGATCAGGACCAGGAGATTATTCCAAATACTATAGTCAGTTTTGTCATCTAGCTGAGTTACACCAAACAGAGACATTCTCCTCGCCAATCATAAAAAGAGGCTTTTGACAACAAGAGGTCGAAAAGAAATCAAATTTGGTGGGATGGCAGACATTGGTCCCCTCAACCTACACCTAAGTTTGCGACTTCGGGGGGTCGCCGCTTGAGGGGTGGGGGATGAAAAACTCTGCTTCGCCGACGATTTTTGAAAAATAACGCCGTTTCTCATCTTTTACTTCCCACACCGATAGGTGAGGAGAGTATTGTGAATTGAAAAATTTGTTCCTTTCCACTGTCCACTGTCCTGTGAAGGAAGACCTGGCGGCATAAATAACTTTTTTAGGTCCATCCGAACATTGCCCTGCCTATTACAGGAAGCAAAGGACTTAGAATTTTTCTGATGTAAACATACGAGAGTATTGCTTTAGATGGTTGTAACGAGGAAACTGTTGAATTGATTTTAATGAAATTTTGACACAGTATTACAACCATGGCAAAGATGGAAAACGCGTATGGTTTTGACAAATCGTGCCAGTGGCGGCGCAGAAATAATAAAAAACTAAAAATATAAAAACAACTCAAACTTTGTTTTTAAGCGTTTTAGAGGTTCCTGATCATTTTCTGCGTTTTTGTGGGGGGGGGGGGGGGGGGGTGAAATTGGGGTGGTTGGGGGGTTTGGGGTTGAAAAACTAAAAAATTTCTTGTACTCATAATAGGCTGTCCACTAACCTCTGCAGGAAGATCTAGCGACACAAATCACCTTTTTAGGTCCATCCGAACATTGCCTAGCCTATTACGGAAACTAAGGGACTTAGAATTTTCTGTATACATACGAGAATTTATTGGTTTAAATCGTTTTGTATTTTATAACGTGGACACTATTAAATTGATTCTAATGAAATTTTGACACAGTATATTGTTACCGTGGTGAGAATGGAAAACGCTATGTTTGTTAAAAATCGTGTCAGTGGCAGCGTAGCAATAATCAAAACACGAAGAGTATTAAAACAACTCAAATTCGGTTTTTAGATGTTTTAGGGGTTCCTGATCATTTCCTACCAGTTTTTTGGGTGGGGGTGAGAGTGAGGTGGTTGGGGGTGGGGGGTTGTAAAAAAATCACCGTAATGTGTGGGAAGAACTGAGTTAATCAACTTGACTTCCTTTTTTATGAGTTGTAGCGAGTTGCATGAAGCTAATAAACTGAAAGTGTTGAAACAGTCCCATACCAGTCACAGGCTGACAATATTTTTATCTAAAAACCTTCATTTTTTTAAACTTAAACAGCTACGAAGACAAACCTTAAGTTCTAAGAATTTAAAAAGAGCTTTGAAGGTCACTAGCAATTCAAGTTCTAGGAAAGGAGTGGGCGGCTTACAAGTCATGGATGAACTGGACAACATTTTTTCGAGTTTAACTAATCGTACCATAAATCGTCTGAGAAAATCTCAGAGGACTCCGTTGCTGATGGGATGGTACCCAAGGGAAGTATCACTCATAAGTTGAATTACTGTTTCTTGGACTTCATCGAGTATGGATAGAGTTGTAGAGACTGCAATTCTGGCTTACCTGGTTCTATGCACGATATTAATGTACTGTCGTCTGCGAAGCTGTAGATTGGATCGGATGTTATTTCCAGCAGCTCGTTCATGTACAGCAGAAGCAAAGTAGGGGATAGGACAGATCCCTGAGGAACACCGGCGTTTATTGAAAATACGTCTGATGAACAGCCTTCGACCACAACAAACAGAGGTCGGTCGTTCAAAAAGCTATTCAGCCACTGGCACAGGCCAGGTGGTAGCAAGCAGCAAGCTTGACCAGAAGTCCCTCATGCCACACTCTGTCGAAGGCTTTCGATATGTCAAGTGCAACAACACGGGATTCGCCATGATTTGCAATTACTCTGTTTCACAAGTGAGTGACGTAGGCCAGGTCACCCTTAGACCTATGCTTACAGAAGCCATACTGGTGATCACTTATGACGTTATTGCTGTCCAGATATTTCAGGAGCTGTGTGTTAATGACATAACCTTAGACATGTTGCTGAGAAGAGCCATAGGTCTATCTTAAGAGCTTGCAAAGAATACGTGCAAGTTCAACAGCATAGCGTTTAAAGACAATGGCTGGAACTTGTTTAGATTTTAGAGGATGCTTTTTACATCTCAATGTTGAAATTTGACCTCTGACATTCTCGGATTCACGTTTATGGTGGTGGTCGGAGTACTTCCTTTTAAGTGTACAATAGAATTGGCTGCAGAAAAGCCTCCCTAAGATGTCTGCTTTCTCGTTAGGACTAGAAGCGATGGACTTGTTCTCTCATTCAATCGATTATATAAAATGGCTGCATTATAAGAAAAACTTCTGCGGAATAAAGTTGTGGTACGTGGAGTAGCTCTGATACTGTTTTTGTCTTAGATATTCAGATTTTGAAGACGATACAATTTTGTGAATTAATATTAAATACTTATATTCTACATCATTGCCTAACCTAAGCCACTTCAAATCTTTATATTTCTCACTAAAACACTAACATGATCATCATATTTTTTAGGCCAAATATAACGTCTGCACAGTTAGGTATATTGATTCTTTGATTTGATAAAAACACGGGTAGTAAACGACAACATAGTAGCTGAACACAGACGACACTGAGGATTCGCAATGCTTTTTTCTCAGTTTAAAGTTTAATAAATAACGATTAGAATAGAGAGCTTTAACGTGGAGGTATGTCTTCTCTTTAAAATTAGCTATGTGCTTATCGATCTTAGTTTATCATCAATTTCTACTCCCAATATCTTGAAATATATCCTCGGCTTCACCAAGTGAGAGTTTCATACTTACCGATAAAATTTAATATCAATCTTCAACCACGGCTCAACAAACAATCAACTGTCTTACTCACGGCCAGTTCCTTTGTGATGACGTGTTGCAAATATATGACGTCAGCGACGCCATTTTGGAATAGTTTCATTCGCCCTGACAGGGGCGGAGTAGAAAGTGTACAACAGAGCAGAATTAAGAAGTAATATTCAGCCCATATGGTGCAGAAGGAAGGTAAACATTAAAGGCAGCATAAGTTTATTTTGTCCTTAATGTTTACCTCCCAGAAAGTACTAGATTTGCGCTGAGATCTATATTATTTATCTCTATACTCATATTCTATGTAGATAGCCATGACCCTGCCGTGCCGCCGCTGTTGAAATCAGAACCAGTCTAACCCAAAATGTCGATGCGCAAGAGGATCGGCGCAAAGCATCCCCAGACTTGTTTGTTGAGCCGTGCTTCAACTATCTTATTTGAAAACTCTCATAGCGTTTTCGATTTACTGCTCTCAGACGCTCTCGGAGCGCATTTGATGCAAATTCGATTTACCTGTTGTTCACTCGCGGAACGCTCTCAGATTGAACTTCATTGATCCGAGAAGCCAGGTCAGAGCATTTGAGAGCGACGTCTTGTATGTCAAAAATGAATGGAAGGCTTGGCGTTCTGTGAGGAGAAGTATTTTGTGGTTGGTAGAAAAAGGTGAAAAACATTCGATTATTCGAAGAAAATAGCCCCCCTTTATGGTGATCGCAAGAAAAGTAAAAAGCACATAATACATAATATGGAAAACTGGGTTTTAATACCTTTTAATATTCGAGGGTAGGCACCGACTATTTTATAATTTTTATAGTTGGTGCGTAGAACAACTTAAATTTTAAATTGCGGCCTTGTGTTCGATCATGTTCGATTTGTGAAGTGCTCCTATTCTCTTGACAGATCTCTAGTTTGATTGCGGATGATCTATGCTCGCCCTGAGAGCAGTAAATCGAAAACGCTATCAGTTATAGTAAAAGTCGATTGACATAACCTGTGCATTACTTGTCATGGAATTTGCCGAATGTGTTTAGATATTTACATGTATCACGATTGTTAAACATATAGAAAGTTGTTTATAATACCTTTTTGATTCTATATGCAAATACACACGTCGAAATCACTTTCTATGCATGTGAATAACCTTAATCTCAAATAAGGTTCACATGTTTGTTAATGCTATTTTCATCCGAATTGTTTGAAAGTGAAAATTGCATTCATTCCATCGGTATTGTTGTGATGATCTTGTGCAGCTCTCTATTCTTCGCTTACTGCGTCTACATGGGGATTCAGTTCAAATTGAATACCGTAGATACCATATTCGGCGTTTGTTTAGTTTTCAGATCGATTGCCTACGATTGGAATCCGTTTCGCGAAGTGGCGAGCAAGCTGTCAAAACTATCCTAACCTATAAATCTCACATAATCTACAACCTAGCCTAGTTTTCGTACCCGGCCAAGAATAACAAAAAACAAAACAGACGTAGCCAAACTTTGGAAGCATTGTGTGTTCACGATTTTGTTTCCTTTGTGATTTTCGTGTTTAGAAATGATTACTACGTTTCCACGGGATTTCAAAATGATTTCAAACCGTTTTGAGTTTGCCAATACAGAGTGTCCAGTTAGTGTGTAATTCTTCGATATCTCGCAAGGTATACCAGATAGAAGAAAATGTCAAATACAAAAGTTATTTGGTTACTTAAGACGCATATTCTGAAAATATTTTAAAATATACAGGGTGTTGCGGGAAAGTAGGATAGTGATCAACTTGATTTTTTTATATGGAACTATAACTTTTTCTTATATTCTTCTAGTTTTCGTTATTGATCTCTATTTAACCCTAAAATATTTTTGGGATCGATTGCGACGTTGCCAAGGTATAATTTATTTTCTATTAATTTCCGGACTTGCTAGGTCGCAAGTAATACGTCCAAATTGATATATTCCCTCAACCTTTCTCAATAATATTATACAGCGAGTTAGTTGAATATTAAATAAATATTATTTTGGATGTTACTAGTAATATGCATCTACAGGGAGTTTTTGGCAGAATTTTAAATTACGGCAAATTGAAGGTCATTTTACATTGTTTTTTTAAATGTAACACCCTGTATTTTTTATTTTATATCGAAATATCTACTAATACCCTATCTCGCCTTTTAATTTTTTTTCGCGTTTGCAACGTTGTCAAGTTATAAATTATTTTTCCAAATTTTTAAACAAATATCCCCGATTTTAATTTATTTTAAATATAATCCTCTAATTATTTTTATTGCAATGAATTGCGCATGTCGAATTTAGTAAGATCTCACAATTTCAAAATTTTGTTTCTATTAATTACTGAGAAACGGCAACACCGCTTTTTCAGTAAACAGTACCGGAACGCTTAAATATTTCCAAAACTGCCACAGCTGGAGAGGTGAACTTCAATCATTGGGGGGTTTTTGAACATACAGAATTCAAAAACGCTAACATCAGTGTTGTCAGATTTACCAAATTTAGTGAGCATTACTTGGGACTTTGCAAATCCGGAAATTAATAAAAAATAAATTATAACTAGGCAACGTCGCAATCGATCCCAAAAATATTTTAGGGTTGAATAGAGATCAATGACGGAAACTAGAAGAATTTAAGAAAAAGTTATAGTCTCATATAAAAAAATCAAGTTGATCACTATCCTACTCTCCCGAAACACCCTGTATATTTCAAAATATTTTTAGAATATGCGCCTTAAGTAACCAAATAACTTTTTCATTTGACATTTTCTTCTATCAGGTATACCTTGCGAGATATCGAAGAATTACACACTAACTGGACACCCTGTATATCGAGGAAACGTCAATTGGATGCGTTTTCAAAACGTTTCCTGTTCAAGGTCGATTCGCTAATTTTTGGGATCGTATCGAGATCCAAAAGCCTGGAAACACCAGCTGTCACTTTCAAAACGTTTTGAAATGAACTAGGCACAGTGCCGCTGAGCTTGCACCTATTCTTTGCAAGCTCTTCAAACTTTCGTACCAACGAGGCGTGTTTCCCGCTTCCTGGAAGATTGGCTGCGTACAACCCATCCCTAAGAAAGGCAAAAAAACTGATCCCACCAATTATAGACCTGTGGCTCTTCTCAGCATCATGTCTAAGGTCATGGAGACTGTCATTAACACACAGCTCCTGAAATACCTGGACAACAATAACATCATAAATGATCGCCAGTATGGCTTCCGTAAGCACAGGTCTACAGGTGACCTCCTTGCCTACGTCACTCACTTGTGGAACAGAGCAATAGACAATCATGGGGAATCCCGTGTTGTTGCACTTGATATATCGAAAGCTTTCGACAGAGTATGGCATGACGGACTTCTGGCCAAGCTTGCTGCTTATGGACTACCACCTGGCCTGCGCCAGTGGCTGAATAGCTTCTTGAACGACCGATCTCTGTTTGTTGTAGTCGAGGGCTGTTCATCAGACGTATTTTCAATAAACGCCGGTGTTCCTCAGGGATCTGTCCTATCCCCTACACTGCTGTACATTAACGAGCTGTTGGAAATAACATCCAATCCAATCTACAGCTTCGCAGATGACAGTACATTAGTGTCGTGCATGGAACCAGGCAAGCCACTATCATCCCAGGAGACGGTACGTCAGCGACAGCAGCATGCCTCACAGATCAACGCTGACATCAAAACAATTGTCGAGTGGGGATTAGCAAATAAAGTACAGTTCAACGTACAAAAAACTCAGGCAACAACACTTACAAAGAAGTCTCACGATGGCTTACCAACCGTGGAAATGGAGGGTCACCCCATAGTCGAATCACCTTCTGTCAAGCTTTTGGGAATCAACATCAACAATAACATGTCCTGGCACGACCACGTCCTCAGTATTGGTAAAACGGCATCCCAGAAGCTTGGAGTTTTGTTCCGCTGTAGGAAGTTGTATACACCAGAGCAACTGCTGCTGCTGTACAAGGCACAGATCCGACCATCGCTGGAGTATTGCTCCCATGTGTGGGGATGCGCTCCGAAGCACTCTCTAAAGCTTCTGGACACTATCCAGAAAAGAGCGATTAGACTAATCGATACGCCAAACCTCACAAAGGACCTCCACAGCCTGGAACATCGAAGGAGGGTGGCTGACCTGTCCCTGTTTTACAGATTCTATCACGGAAGATGTTCGATTGAGCTCTCTCAGATAATAACACCACAGGCCGTCCGAACCAGGAAAACTAGAGAAGCTCTGCGAGCTCATCCTTACCAGGTCGAGGTCCTTACTCCCCGAACTAGTCTCCTCCAGCATTCCTTCTTTTGGAGAACTTCGACGCTGAGGAATCAGCTGCCGGGGAATTTGATTCCCGACTGCTACAACCTGCAGCGCTTCAAATCTAACGTGAACCGATACTTATCCTCTCGCAGCGCTTCTACAGCGCCATAGGCTTTAAGCCTTTGCGGGAGGCCGACCATAAAAAAAAAAGTGCGTAGCTGTCGAATGTCGCTATTGTTAGTTTATTGAAGTTTATTCGAATTCGGAACTAAAGATTTATGTTAAACAACAAAATAGTTTCTAAAACTAGGAAATGACATTTGTCAAGAGTGTCAGTTGAATACGTTTTCAATGGCGTTTAGAAAATCGTTTCGAAACCTATCGTGGAAACACCGGCAATCCAAAATCACAAAACGTTTTGAAAACAGTTTTAAGAGCCCGTGGAAACGTAGTATTATAAGTTTAGAGAGGCCGTATGATGCGCAGTAGCCGATTCAGTTTCAATACCGTTGCCTGTTTACATGGATTTCAGTCCGAAACGATCCACATTCGATCCCAGAAAAGAGCGGTATCGACCTTGAAACTCAGGTTACTTTCTGTCCAAATTTTGCAGTGTTTACATGCAGTATTCAATACCAAAATCGAATTCAGATCGGATTGAATTCCACATGTAAACGTAGTAACTGTTACGCGCTCCGATCTCAGCCAATAAGGTTATACTGAATAAATACACGATTGAACAACGAGTTTTTTGGTACAGTGTAGCTGAAATTCTTCCAGTACACAATTTCTTTCTCTTATACTGCAGTCTTAAGGCTTATCGTACACATTCCAAGATTGCATCAAAACTGGTATGGGAATGTTCCAACTCCCTCAGTTTACTAGACTTTGTCGTCGTAGCTATGTAAGTATAACACGTTTCTGGATAAAAATATCGTCAGCCTGAGGCTGGTATGAGACTGTTTCAACACTCTCAGCTTCGCAGATGACAGTACATTAATATCGTACATGGAACCAGGCAAGCCACTATCATCCCAGGAGACGGTACGTCGGCGACAGCAATATGCTTCACAGAGCAACGTAGATATCAAAACAATTATCGAGTGGGTATTAGTAAATGAGGTACACTTTAACGTACATAAAGCTCAGGCTACAACACTGACAAAGAAGTCTCATGTTGGCTCACCTACTGTGGAAGGGTCACCCCATAGTCGAGTCACCTTCCGTCAAGCTTTTGGGGAGCAACATCAACAATAACATGTCTTGGCACGACCAGGTCGTCAGTATTGCTAAAACGGCATCCCAGAAGCTTGGATTTTTGTTCCGCTGTAGGAAGCTGTATACTCCAGAGCAACTACTGCTGCTCTACCAGGCACAGATCTGACCATTGTTGGAGTATTGCTCCCATGTGAGCAGGCACGTATTTAGGGGCGTCCAGGGGGTCCGGACCACCCCCGAAATGTTATAAAATGCCGTCTAAAAAATGGAATCCACAAATTAGCACCCCCCCCCCCCCGCAAATTTGAGGAGTATTTAAGGTGGCAACAATAATCTGGACCCCCCCCCGAAAGTCAACCAAGTGACACCCATAATCTGGACCCCCCCAAAACCAAATTCTGGTACGTGCCTGCATGTGAGGGGATGCGCTCCAAAGCACTCTCTAAAGCTTCTGGACAATATCTAGAAGAGAACAATTAGACTAATCGATACGCCTAACCTCACAAAGGACCTCCATAGCCTGGAGGTGTGGCTAAGCTATCCGTGCTTAGAGATTCTATCACGGAAGATCTTCTAGTGAGCTCTCCCAGATAATAACACCAAAGACCGTCTGAACGAGGAGCGAGCTCATCCTGATCAGGTTGAGGTTCCTACTCCCCGAACCAGTCTCCTCCAGCATTCCTTCTTTTGGAGAACTTCGTCGCTGTGAAAAGAGCTGCCGGGGAAATTGCTTCCTGACGGCTACAACCTGCAACGTTTCAAATCTAACGTGCACCGACACTTATCCTCTCGCAGCGCTTCTACAGCGCCATAGGCCTTTGCAGCAGTCTGACCATAAGAAACGACCCCAAATATAAAATGTTTGCAGAAAATCCTACAGCACAAGACCACTGAAAGTGAGTGGCATCTCTCACAAGTCTAATAGCTAATAATAAATATAAATAGGAATGATGAGCGCGTGAATTTTAAATATCGAAATGCTATAGGAATGCCTAGATGAAAACCTTGACATTTCATCAAAGATTCGCCTTGTTGAAAAGTAGCACTGAGAAAGGATTAGTTGTAAAAAATCATATCTTAATGTCAGATATTTTAATTTTATTACTGAGGATTACGGGCATTATAACGATTGACATTTAATATTCCGTCGATAGTATAATGTACCGTATTTATCAGAACTGGAAGTGATATTTAAAGACATTGTAGTCGATTTTGATCACATTCCATTTGTTAGGAAACGTTTTTTCAAGTTTAATCCAATAGCAGAGGATCCTAAGTAAGGTCAACCTTCACTGATCTGCTTACCGAAAAAAAATATTTTTTACAATCAAAATATGTTTTTAAACTCCTACATACAGGGTTGGCTAAAAAAATGTTCATAGCTATGTTTAAAAAAAATTATTATGATACCACTCAGCATGTCATTGTCGGTGTTCTTGGCACCAATCCAACCGCTGGCGACGATGATTTGTAGTGAGTGGAAACACTACATGCGCACGATATGATCCTAAGCCCATTTCACTCAATGTGTGATACACCGTGCGGATTCGAATGGGCCTCCCATAGCTGCATACCAAGCATCAGCAACAGCTCGAGAGAATATTTTGTCTCGAAGGCCAGTAGTCGTAGATGACGATCTTGAAGGTCTGTAGCTCTTCTACGTGCTCCAGAACCTCTAGCTCGCTGCTATTCGCCCTTCTGCGATCCATGCGCGCCATGCTGCTACAACCGTAGCCACGCTACGCCTTATGGTTCCAACAATTGCTCTGAAAGTAGCACCACGATCGCCCTAGAGAGACATGGAATTGCTCCAGTCCTAGTGGAGTGGATTCTTACTACTCTAGAGGGCCGAGTGGCTTCTGCAACGCTTAATGACATAAACTATAGCGTTGCAGTGGCGCGAGGCTGCCCACAAGGCGGTGTTCTTTCACCTCTATTATGGTGCTTAGTGGTGAATGACCTACACGTGAGACTAAGCAACACAGGGGTCTACGTACAGGCCTATGCCGATGATTTGAGCATAGTGGTCAGGGGTAGATTCATTAATACAGTCTCCGAGGTAATGCAAGGCGCGCTGCGTGTTGTGGAAACGTGGTGGAATGAGGTGGATCTGTCAGTGAACGCTGAAAAGACGGAGCTCGTTATGTTCACTAGGAAAAGGAAGATGGAAGGCCTCGTGAGGCCTACCTTTTTCAGAACGACACTTGAATTGTCTCAGTCAGTAAAGTATCTAGGGGTCATACTGGATCACAAGCTGACTTGGAGGCAGCACGTGGATTATAAGGTAAGCAAGGCTCGAAACTCATTATGGGCCTGCAGAAGAGTTGTCGGTAGTAGCTGGGGCCTGAGCCCAAAAGTGGTGCACTGGCTCTACACTACAATAGTCAGATCGTCACTAATATATGGCTCGATAGTGTGGTGGACCTGTATAAAGACGGAGGCAACAAGAGCCAAACTTAATAAGGTCCAACGATTGGCATGTCTTAGTATAACCAGTGCAGTGCGCACAACACCTTTGAGTGCCATTGAAACACTATTGAATCTTCCTCCTTTGGATCTGGTAATCCAAGGGGAAGCTAGAAAAACTGGGTTCCGTCTCTGGAGTCAGGGTAACTGGACTTTTATGAGTCCAGGCAAAGGACATTCGACGATTCTAGCAGAGTTGCATGAGGATTGTCCTATTTTGTTGGCAGTTTCTCCTACGCATCGCTTCAATCGCAAACTTACGGTGGTGTTTCCGTCAAGGGAAGAGTGGGAGTCTAGGGAAAGACAGCTCATCGAAGGAGGAGGACAGGTCTGGTACACAGACGGTTCACTCGCTAGAGAGGGCTCGGGCTCGGGAGTCTACGGACCCCGTACAAGACTTTCATTCCCTCTTGGGGGGCACACCACAGTATTCCAGGCTGAGGTCTATGCGATACTTGCCTGTGTAAATCGTATTCGGGAAATTGACGGATCTAGGAGGCGGATTACTATCTGCTCTGACAGTCAGGCAGCCATCAAAGCACTGAGTGCTTGGAAAATAATGTCGGGACTGGTCCTGGAGTGCAGGAGGGCTCTTGACGACATCTCAGCTAAACGCAAGGTATCACTGATGTGGGTACCTGGGCACGCTGGGGTAAAGGGTAATGAAATGGCGGATCATCTAGCCAGGATGGGATCCGGAAACAGTTTTGTGGGCCCGGAACCAGCCTTAGGACTGTCTGCAAACTTGGTTATGAAAACAACTGGAGAGTGGATCCAGAATCAACACTCTCTGAGATGGAACAACATCTCTGGTCATCTCCGTCAGGCTCGGGAGCTATTAGCAGGGCCTGCAGAGAGAATAGGACGATTTTGTCTCTCTCTGGATAGGAGTAACTTGAGATTGTTAGTAGGCTTATTAACGGGTCACAATACCTTCAGGCGTCACTTGTTTGTGATGAGGGTGGTCAACGACCCAACGTGCACGTGATGTGGTGAAGAGGAAGAATCCTCGGCACACATCCTGTGTCGCTGTGAAACCCTGGGTTATCACAGGCAGACTATGCTGGGCTCAAGAACTTTGGAACCAATAGAGATAAAACGGATAGGACCTAAGAATGTACTTGCCTTTGCCAAAAGGGCAGGTCTTAGGAACTAGCGCGGATAGAGGCGCAAAAGGGCCCATCGTGTGGCCTATGCACCAGCCACATTCCGTGCTGGATAGCCTCTGGTCCTTATTCATTCATTCAGCACCACGATCTCATTGGCCTACAATCCGACCCCACTCAAAGGGGCTTAACTGCGTAAACTGGGGCTGTCGTCTTCTAGGGGGCATTTTTACACAACCGATTCATCTCTTTTACTCAATCAACTGGTCTCTCGCCACATTTGCTACAGATATCATCGTTTTTGAATCGACAAAAAGCTATGCTTTGTTTTTACACGTCTCGAGCTTTTTATAGGTGCCATGTAGATAAATAACGTCTGAATGAGCAAAAAGTGTTACATGTGTACTACAGCTGGCCTGCCAAGCTGTGTACAAATTTTCAACACAAATATCCCTTTTTTCTAGGTGAACAACCTGAACCTATAGAAAAAGATTGTTTACCATATGTGCCTAGAATAACAGACAGAAAAGGAAAAATGTGACTGAAAGAAAACGTCAAAACCATCTACAAGCCCACACAAAATATAAAGACCCAAGAACCACAAATTAATATTGTTAAACTCCCTATTGAAAACTCATATTGAAACTAAGTTTAAACAATGTCCAAAGCTACTCCTATGACAAAGGAACATTTCTTCTTGTCCCCGTAGATAAAGTCAGTCAATTAACTAAGTAGTTTCCAATACTGGACAAATGTAAACTTGATGTAAACATAATAAAGTAGTAATTAGTTTTAGCGTCAATCGGATAAAATCACGAATCAACTTTCTCTTCGCAAGATAACCGATCATTTCTGAAAAAATTATCGACTAATGTTAATACATCCTTATTTCATAATAAGAATTACGGCTTTGGTCGTTCATGGAATAAATGTCTTGTACGCATAAAACAGCATATGATTATGATACAAACGATATTGCGAAATGCTTTATGACTTTCAATCAGGCCTTTGTTCGATGGGACTGCGTTAATCGAAGAACGGTTATGATAGGTGACTCTCCTTGCTTGAAATTCCAACAGGTTTGAAAAGTAGATTTTATAATCCGTAAGCCAACGCACCTATACCTTTTTCTTACAAAATATCCTCCCAATGTCAGTAGCAGAAGTAGTAGTCCTGGGGAGGCGAATCCAGGCAAGTAGGCCACCTTTGGCTCTTTTTTCAAACCCCACTGAACCAATCACTGAAAACACTAAAATCTACACCCTAGAAAGCCCCTTGTCGAACCTACTAGACCTCCTGATGAAAGTCACCATCTTGCTGAATATAGTGACTCCTCCCCGAACTCCGTCGTGCCGAATATCTGAACCCTAAGGTTGCGATAAACTGCACATCTGCCCAAGAACTGGAACGCTGTCTCGTCCTCCTCCCAGCATCTGGAGCAAATGGGGTCCCCTACCACTCTCATGAGTGACAAATGTCTATTCAGCCGGCAATGGCTAGTGAGAACCCCCACCAGAAGGTTGAGCATCTCTCTGCCTTTATTCAAAAGTCATAGCGTTTGGCCCCATCAGGGCCTGCTATGAATCTTTTGGCTTGCCTGCAGTTATCCCTCTCTAACAAGGCTTTCGCCAGCTCCTTGTAGGCCCAGTTGTCCAGGGCTAACATTGACATCGCGCCTGCAAAATTCGCAGCATAGGTTCTGGGCCAATGCAGGGGCTGCCGGCCCCTATTCTAGCTATTCGGTCCGCTCTCTCGTTACCCGGTATACCAATGTGTCCGGGGACCTACAACAGGGTCACCTTCTTACGGCTTGCTAATTTCTGAAGGGCGGCAGAGCATTCTTGAGCCAGAGCTGATCTGGCCCTCGGAGCTGCCACTGCTTTCAGAGCTACTTGACCGCCATCAATATGGCATACACTTCTGCCTGGAAGACAGTCGTGCAGGTTCGCAGCGCGAAGCTTCGCTGCACTTCTTTACTCTCCAAGAAGAAGCCTGCTCCTCCGGATCCTGACTCCTTTAAGAGTGATCCATTAGTGAAACATACCAAACTATGGGGCGGAAATTTGACTTTTTCTCTCATCCCATCGTCGCTTTCCGGCATGACTAGTGAGAATCTATCATCTAAACTTAAAGTATCTTTGGCTTTTTCCACCCTGAATGACGATACCGGGATATTATTCTCCAGGAATCGCTCTATTCTGGTGTGGCCAACTAGTGGTTCTCGTGCTGTCCACGTTCCCCCGTCACGCATTCTCAGGCAGGCCGACTTAGCCTCTCTTTTTATCCAGAGGTGCAGAAGCGGCAAGCCCAAGAGTACCTCCAGGGCAGCAGTGGGTGTTGTCCTCGTGGCACCTGTTATGCTCATTGTTGCAAGCCTCTTAATCTTAGAGAGCTTGAGCCTAACAGAGACCTTCTCTATGCTCGGCCACCAGACCGAGAAGTCATACTGGAAACTAGTTCTGACTACTGCGGTATACAGCCAGTTTAGGACCCTGGGCTTGAGGCTGCAGGTCCTACCGACTACCCGTCGCAGCTGCCACATAGTAGCTATAGACTTTTTGTACACCTAGTGTATATGATGTCAATCTACACCCCCAGGTACTTGACCTCTCGTGTTAGGGTCAGTGGTCCACCGTGGAGAGTAGGGGCTTTGAAATCATCCACTTTCTTCTGTGAGTGAATAGGACTAACTCAGTCTTCGATGTGTTGATTGAGAGTCCTGATTCGCCACACCACTTGTCCAAAATAGTGCAGGTCGTCTGCAGCCTGTAGCAGACGACGTCCAGGAATATCCCAGAGACTAGAACCAGGCCATCGTCAGCGTAGGCCTGCGTATAGAAACCGGTCGAGCTAAGTTTCTCAAGGAGGCTATCCATAACAAGGTACCAGAGGCGGGGGGAGAGACAGCTGCCCTGAGGACAGCCCCACTCACCCTAATCTCCAGCTGAACCTCGCCTAATCTAGCCTTGCGATGCCTATGAGCTGAACTCACCCAGCAGACCAGAGCGGTTGGAACACCCCTGGTTTGAAGCGCGGCGCATACCTTTGAATGAAGTCACATCACCAGTCTCCATATTAGGGGCGTAGCTCGTATCCTATACAGGGTGTCCAGTTAGTGTGTAATTCTTCGATATCTCGCAAGGTATACCTGATAGAAGAAAATGTCAAATACAAAAGTTATTTGGCTACTTAAGACGCATATTCTAAAAATATTTTGAAATATACAGGGTGTTGCGGGAAAGTAAGATAGTGATCAACTTGATTTTTTTATATGGAACTATAACTTTTTCTTAAATTTTTCTGGTTTCCATTATTAATCTCTATGTAACTCTAAAACATTTTTGGGATCGGTTGGGATGTTGCCAAGTTATAATTTATTTTCTATTAATTTCCGGATTTGCTAGGTCGCAAGTGATACGTCCAAATTGATATATTCCCTTAACCTTTCTCAATAATATTATACAGCGAGTTAGTTGAATATTAAATGAATATTATTTTGGATGTTACCAGTAATGTGCATCTACAGGGTGTTTTTGGCAGAATTTTAAATTACAGCAACTTGAAGGTCATTTTACTTTGTTTTTATAAATGTAACACCCTGTTTTTTTGTATTTTATATCGAAATATCTACTAATACCCTATCTCGCCTTTTAATTTTGTTTTCGCGTTTGCGGCGTTGCCAAGTTATAAATTATTTTTCCAAATTTTTAAACAAATATCCCCGATTTTAATTTATTTTAAATAAAATCCTCTACTTATTTTTATTGCAATGAATTGCACATGTCGAACTTGGTAGGATCTCACAATTTCAAAATTTTGTTTCTGTTAATTATTGAGATACGGCAACACCGCTTTTTCAGTAAACAGTGCCGGAACGCTTAAATATTTCCAAAACTGCCACAGCTGGAGCGATAAAATTCAACAATTGGGGGTTTTTGAACATACAGAATTCAAAAACGCTAACATCAGTGTTGTCAGATTTACCACTTTTACGTTAGACTTCATAAATAGGACATTCCATTCAAAATTATGACGAAAAATTGGTAAATCTGACAACACTGGTGTTAGCGTTTTTGAATACTGTATGTTCAAACCCCCCCCCCCCTCGTATTGAATTTCACCTATCCAGCTGTGGTAGTTTTGGAAATATTTAAGCGTTCCGGTACCGTTTACTGAAAAAACGGTGTTGCCGTATCTCAGTAACTAATAGTTACAAAATTTTGAAACTGTGAGATCTTACTAAATTCGACATGCGCAATTCATTGCAATAAAAATAAGTAGATGATTCTATTTAAAATAAATTAAAATCGGGGATATTTCTTTAAAAATTTGGAAAAATATTTATAACTTGGCAACGTCGCAAACGCGAAAAAAAATATTACAAGGCGACGTAGGGTATTAGTAGATATTTCGATTTAAAATAAAACATACAGGATGTTACATTTAAAAAAACAAAGTAAAATGACCTTCAAATTGCCGTAATTTAAAATTCTGCCAAAACCACCCTGTATATACAAATTGCTGGTAACATCCAAAATAATATCCACTTAATATTCAAGTAACTCGCTGTATAATATTATTAAGAAAAGTTCAAGGAATATACCAATTTGGACGTATTACTTGCGACCTTGCAAATCCGGAAATTAATAAAAAATAAATCATAACTTGGCAACGTTGCAACCGATTCCAAAAATATTTTAGGGTTAAATAGAGATCAATGACAGAAAGTAAAGGAATTTTAAAAAAAGGTATAGTTCCGTATAAAAAAATCAAGTTGATCACTATCCTACTTTCCCGCAACACCCTGTATATTTCAAAATATTTTTAGAATGTGCTTCTTAAGTAACCAAATAACTTTTGTATTTAACATTTCCTTCTATCAGGTATACTTTACGAGATATCGAAGAATTACACACTAACTGGACACCCTGTATATCAATTAGACGGTGCCCCCGGGCCATGGGGCCCCCCGTGCAATTTTTTCTTTTGTGAGAAATGCTTACCCTTCCTAAGGGCCCCCAAACACATTTATATACAGGGCCCGCCAAGGCACGCTACGTTTCAGCTCCATATCCTTGTAACCATGGCCGTCTCTACTCACTAGGCCGGAGCATTGAAATATGGCAACGTTGGAAATCAGGCCGTGTTTTCATTTGTTGTTATGTCATGTGTATTCTTCCAGGTGCAGAAAATATGGTTGGAAGGTGATTATTAATTTGTTTCTAATTATTTACCTGCACAAACGAAACTATAAAGATAACAAGATGCCTGCAAAGCGTGTAGTACCAGGTTGCAGCCCAGTAGAGGCATGAGTAGAGGACTACCAAACCATGGCCCAACATAACCTTATTCCAGATTAAAAATAACGTTGCAAGGTGATTTTGAATGGGTTTCTACTTATTTACCTGCACAAATGAAACTATAAAGATAAAAAGATGCCTGCAAAGTGTGTAGTACCAGGTTGCACTAGCAATTGTGCGTCCAATAAGGGACACAAACAGAAGTGGGTGAAAGGTATTCCTCGGAAGGGCTGGTTATATTTATAAGGATAAAGACAATAATTGACAAACATTTCAAAGGATAAGACCTATTTTAAAGCACAATGTGGTACCTATAATGTTTTCTGGACCTCCCAAATATCACAGAAAAATACAGTTAATAGAACTCATCTGGGCATGGCCTGGGGCATACCTAAGAAAGGATTTGATAGTGAAAGGGAAATCAAGACCAGCAAGAATGGCTTCACAGTGACCTAATAGTGAATTTTTCTAGCTCAAGTGATAATTTACAAAGTAAATTGAGTGTTCATTTAAGTGGAAATGGAAGTGGCGGCAGGAAACAGGTTGCGTTTATTTTTATTTTGTAGTGTCTGACTGTGATGAAACAGACATCAGATGTAAGTGATATTAGTAGTAGTAGTTCTAAAAATTATTTTTCGTAATTTATTAACCGAGATGAACTCTAATACATATAAAATGTAATAATTATTCTGAAACTATAGGGCTACTATTTGACAGCTAAGCCACGTTGCCACATCTAAGGCTCCGGCCTAGTGTAGAGTCGGCCATGTTGTAACTCAACAGCTACAGTGCTATACGAGGACTCGACGTCACAGAAATATGAATAGCCCGTCCAACGTCCAACGTGATGGTGTGAAAGTGGCTTACCTTGCTGATTTTCTCTATGAGTCTAGAATCCGAAGTCGGTTCCATCGACATATCGCGCGTCCGCCGATTGGCTGTCCGTAAAAGGTTTCGTTAATTACGAGGTACTACTTGCGGCTTGCTTGCGGCATGGTCGGCAATTAAGAATCCGACGGGATGGTTACTTTCTATCGGAGATGAGACAAGTAAAAGTTATTGCAGAATCGACGGTTATATCGGGATTTTGGTCGTAAATCTTTTGAAATTTGCATCGCTCGTGATCTACACTAATAGCCACGAGGCACCATACAAAAGTACACCTCATTAATAATACTAATAATAAGGCCAACAGAAAAGGCCAAAAGAAAAGAACGTAGGAGTCTTCATACCTGTTTCATAGATTACAAAAAAGCCTTTGACTCTGTACCCCATAGCTGGCTAACTAAAATTCTACAAATATATAAAATAAACCCAGGCATTCGTCGGTTTCTTACAAGAACCATGGAGACATGGCGAACCAACATACACCTCAAAACTCAGGACGGCCATATCCAAACGGAGGAGCTAAACATACGACGCGATATCTTCCAGGGTGACTCTCTCAGTTCACTGTGGTTCTGTCTCTGTCTAAATCCGCTTTTCAATGCACTTAACAGCGCAAACTATGGTTTCAACATCAGACACCAGAAAGCAAATCAACACAGAATCAATCATCCCCTCTACATGCTGCCACTGACGTGCAACTGAGAGAATTACTCAATAACAGATGTCAGGATGGAGTTCGGGATGAGCAAATGCAAGGTGCTACATATAAACAAAGGCCAATGGAAGAACCATCCCGAACAGGAAATAGTAACCGGCCAGACGTTGGATAACATGGACAAGGAAGAAATGTACAAGTACCTGGGTTTCAATCAGAGTGTTAAGATAGACCACATACAAATCAAAGCACAAGTTAGACAAGTATTTAGAGACAGCTTCATTAAGCTTCTGAAAACAAAACTGAATTCTAGAAACCTTACAAGAGCTATCAATACATTTGCAATACCAATCCTCACGTATTCATTTGGGATCATCAAGTGGTCGCACACTGACATAGAAAACATCCATATACTCATCCGAACAGAACTCACAAAACACAGAATGTCACATCCCAACGCATAAAAGGAAAGGCTCACCATAGACAGAAAACAAGGGGGCAGAGAAATTATAGATATACAGTCACTTCATGCAAAACAAATAAAATCGCTCAGACATGTTTTCCACAGTAAACAAACAAACTTGCATAAAGCAATAGTAAAAGCAGACAAAAACTACACACCACTCGCCCTTTCTTGTCCAGACCACGCAGCAGACGCACACAACCACATACAAGCACAACAAGAAAAAATAAACATCTGGTTGCAGAAGGGTCTCCACGGCAAACATAGATACCGTGTTACACAAGACCACATTAATGAAAAGCAGTCATACACCTGGCTGCAGGATGGCCAGCTCTTTCCAGAAACGGAAGGTTTTATACTTGCTATCCAGGACCAAGTGATTGCGACATGAAATTACAAGAAGTACATAATTAAAGATCCATCCATCTCTTGTGATAATTGCAGAAAATGCCACCAACAGAAGAAAACAATAGAACACATAACTAGTGGATGCAAAACTCTCGCTGGAACTGAGTATACAGCCAGACATAACTCTGCAGCCAAAGTCATAAACCAAGCACTAGCCACAACAAAAAAGCTAATTGAAAACACAGACCCATATTATAACTACACACCGACCTCAGTACTCGAGAACAATCAATTCAAACTATACTGGGACATTGAAATACATACAGACAAAACCATCCCAGCAAATAGGCCAGATATAGTTTTCCAGTCAAAGACAGACAAAGTGACCTACGTAATAGATATTGCGATTCCCAATGATATGAACATCCAAAACACCTACGCTGGGAAGATATCTAAATACACCGATCTTGCCATAGAAATAAAACGACTATAGAAACAAAACAAAGTTGTCATTGTCCCCCTCATTATGTCGGTCTCAGGCCTTACTCCAAATAGATTTACGCCACACCTGCAACAATTGGGCCTGGATGAAAAGTTACATAAAACCTTCCAAAATTCTGTAATCCTTAAGACCTGTAGCATTGTACGGTCCTTCCTGAATTCAGAATAATAATAGGTCAGGTATTGACTTGGCACAGCCCGTCAATACTTGTTACTACCGCAACCATGCGAGAAAAAATAAGAAAGGCCATTAAAGCCATACTCCAATCTAATAGGCTTTCCTTACAGAAGGCATAACGTACCTATTTTTTTCCAGGAGCCGTCCGACCTTCCTGTCCCCATCAATACTTAAGCCTTAAGGCCTATAGTATTATTACTCATCTCATTTACAGTATCAACTCCAGCAATCTAGATCCCTGCATAAGCTTATGCAGTTTTCCTACTGGTCCTGATGCTGAGCTGTACTCCATCGGTTCTAGCTTGGTCTTCCCAAAGAGCTGTTGTCTCTTGTGATCTAGCGCTTCGCACTCACAGAGCACATGTAGGGGCTGACTCACTCCCTCTTCCACATAATCTGCAGTTGAGCAGTTGAGGTCTCCATTGTAGAGTCCCATTTTATTCAGGTGTTCCTTCAGGCCACAATGTCCCGTGAGGAGACCCGTCGTTATTCGAAGCTGATTCCTTCTCAAGGAGAGCTG
This sequence comes from Callosobruchus maculatus, assembly GCA_951848785.1. NCBI lineage: Eukaryota > Metazoa > Arthropoda > Insecta > Coleoptera > Chrysomelidae > Callosobruchus > Callosobruchus maculatus. The sequence continues at coordinate 160,345 of CATOUR010000091.1, read as the reverse complement.
TGCTTCAGCTGTTTTCTTGCATGGAGCTTTAATGAATGTTTTTCCATGAACACATCTGGCAACAAGTTCCACTGCTCCTTGTGCTGATGTGTCATCCATTCTCCGACCTGGTGTCTGATTGTGCTTTTAGGCATCCCTAGAGCGGGTTTTGCTCCAATGTATAGAGCAGACGAGCCTAACCTTGCTAGCTTGTCCGCCCTTTCATTGCTCCTTATGTCTGAGGGTCCTGGCACCCACTCCAAAGTTACTTTGTTGTGTTCTGCCAGCCTTCCCAATTCTTGTAGACATTCCCAGACTGGAGCAGACGTAACTTTGGGCCCTTCTAGTGCCCAAGTGTAGTTCGACTGTCTGTAAGTATTGCGATCCTCTTGTTTCTGTAGGATCGCTCATTATTTATCCTTGCACAGTGTAGGATGGCGTACACCTCTGAATGAAATACCGAAGCATACTTTCCTAGCGGAATGCTCTGTCTAGTTCTTCTTCCAAAGATTCCCGCTCCTGTGCCTTGCTCGGTCTTTGATTCATCTGTGCGATCCATGCGCGCAAGGCTGCTACAACTGTAACCACGCTACGCCCTATGGTTACAGCAATTGCTCTGAAAGAAGCACCACGTTCTCGTTGGCCTACAATCCGACCCCGTTCAAAGGGGCTTAACTGCGTAAACTGGGGCTGTCGTCTTCTAGGGGACGTCTTTACACAACCAATTCATCTCTTTTATACAACCAACTGGTCTCTCGCCACATTTGCAATAGATATCATTGTTTTTGAATCGACAAAAAGCCATGCTTCTGAATGAACAAAAAGTGTTATATGTGCACTAAAGATGGTGCTGCCAAGGTGTGTACAAATTCTCAATGCAAATATCCCCTTTTTCTAGGTGTTCGAGTAGTATATAAACATATATTTTGTAAGTTTAATGTTGATGCTTAGCAAATGAATAAAAGAGGGATCATTCAAAGTAGGATCTAGCAACTATTGTTCTCATAGATATAAATGAAACAATCTGAATGGCGTTAACACGGCATTATGCAACATTGCAATTTTGTATATATGAAGAATTACATAACACTCTCACAAATTATAATGGCGTAGAATGAAAATGCATTTATCGATTATCAGTTTTGGTTTCTGCGGTTTGGTCTGCGTACCAGATATTGCAAGGTGTTTACGGCAGTGTGACAATTTGTTGCTACCAAGGTTACACAGAAAATTTCTCGACTTAGGTGTAAACGCACTAGGGATTTCAGGTATTTTCAGGTGTGTTCGCTATAAATCAATTAATAGGAAATAATCTGGATGGCATTGCAACACATGTCACAAAAACGTACAGTGTGGCTCAACGAATAGGGACTTCAAGCCATATTATTGGATAGAAAATAAGTTTTGAGCAGAAGTTTGTCTAGCATGAGGAAAAACTTCATCCCTATAGTATGGTAAAATACATATATGTTTGTGCGATGTGTGTCAAAGGATAGTAAATATTTCTATTCTGTTTTTCCAAATTTCTCTCGCATGGTTGTGGTAGCGACAAGTGTTGATGGACTGTGATAAGTCAACACCAAAACTATTATTGTTCTTTATATTTAGGAAGGATCGTACAACTATAGGTCTTCCAAATTACAGATTTTTGGAATAGTTTCTGTATCTTTTCGTTCAGACTCAACTGTTGTAGGTTTGGTGTAAATATGTTTAGTATAAAGGCCTGAGACCGACATAATCATGATCTAATTAATGAATAATTAGGTTATGACAAGGAGTCACTCATTCAAGCTCTTAGGAGTCAACATAACAAAAAAACTGATTTGGCACGAAGACTTTGCGTCAGTTGCAACAGCTGCTGGTAAAAAACTCGGGTACCTATTTAGAGTCAGAAAGTACTTCTCACCATCCTCCTCACTCCTCACGCTATATAAAGCCCAGATAAGACCTGGCCTAGAGTGCTGTCTATAACGGCCAGTAGTCGTAGATGACGATCTTGCCGGTCTGTAGTTCTAAGTGCTCCAGAACCTCTAGCTCGCTGCATTCGCCCTTCTGCGATCCATGCGCGCCATGCTGCTACATGGCATGGAAGCCTATATTCCTCATGTCGTCAAGCATCCCTCCAAAAACAAGCCATGGTTCAATCAGCGTTGTAGAGATGCAGTTACCTCTAAAAACCAACATTACAAAGAATGGAGGATAAATCCAAGTGCCGAAAACCACCGCTGTTTTATCGACGCCAGAAATCACTGTAAACGCGTGATTGACAGCAGCAAGGAGGAACACAACCAAAAAATTAAGGACAAGCTCCTCTCATGTCCTAGTTCGTCCAGAACATTCTGGTCTGTAGCTAAGGCTGTTAGTCAGAACTGTTCCTATTCGTCAATACCACCCTTGACCAGAGAGGATAAGTCTATCGCTTCTGCTCCTAAAGAAAAAGCAGACATCTTAGGGAAGCTCTTCGCAGCTAATTCTACTGTAGACTTTCAAGGTAGTACTCCCACCACCACCATAAGCGTGAACTCGAGAATGGCAGAGGTCAAATTTCAACATCCAGATGTTAAAAACATCCTCCAAAAACTGAACACGAATAAAACTACTGGTCCTTACCAAATTCCAGCCATTGTCCTTAAACGCTGTGCCGCTGAGCTTGCACCTATTCTTTGCAAGCTCTTCAAACTTTCGTATCAACCTAACAACGAGGCATATTTCCCGCTTCGTGGAAGATTGGCTGCGTACAACCCATCCCTAAGAAAGGCAAAAAAAATTGATCCCACCAATTATAGACCTGTGGCTCTTCTCAGAATCATGTCTAAGGTTATGGAGACTGTCATTAACACACAGCTCCTGAAATACCTGGACAACAATAACATCAGAAATGATCGCCAGTATGTCTTCCGTAAGCATAGGTCTACAGGTGACCTCCTTGCCTACGTCACTCACTTGTGGAACACAGCAATAGAAAATCATGGCGAATCTCGTGTTGTTGCACTTGACATATCCAAAGCTTTTGACAGAGTGTGGCATGAGGGACTTCTGGTCACGCTTGCTGCTTATGGACTACCATCTGGCCTGCGCCAGTGGCTGAATAGCTTTTTGAACGACCGATCTCTGTTTGTTCTAGTCGAGGGCTGTTCCTCAGACGTATTTTCAATAAACGCCGGTATTCCCCAGGGATCTGTCCTATCCCCTACACTGTTTCTGCTGTACATCTACGAGCTGCTGGAAATAACATCCAATCCAATCTACAGCTTCACAGATGACAGTACATTGGTGTCGTGCATGGAACCAGGCAAGCCACTGTCATCCCAGGAGACGATACGTCGGCGACAGCAGCATGCCTCTCAGATCAACGCAGATATCAAAACAATTGTCGAGTGGGGATTAGCAAATAAAGTACAGCTCAACGTACAAAAAGCTCAGGCAATAACACTTACAAAGAAGTCTCACGATGGCTTACCAGCCGTGGAGATGGAGGCCCACCCCATAGTCGAATCATCTTCCGTCAAGCTTTTGGGAATCAACATCAACAATGACATGTTCTGGCACGACCACGTCGCCAGTATTGCTAAAGCGGTATCCCAGAAGCTTGGAGTTTTGTTCCGCTGTAGGAAGTTGTATACACCAGAGCAACTGCTGCTGCTCTACAAGTCACAGATCCGACCATCGCTGGAGTATTGCTCCCATGTGGGGATGCGCTCCGAAACACTCTCTAAAGCTTCTGGATACTATCCAGAAAAGAGCAATTAGATTAATCGATACGCCTAACCTCACAAAGGACCTCCACAGCCTGGAACATCGAAGGAGGGTGGCTGACCTATCCCTGTTTTACAGATTCTATCACGGAAGATGTTCGAGTGAGTTCTCCCAGATAATAACACCAAAGGCCGTCCGAACCACGAACACTAGAGAAGCTCTGCGAGCTCATCCTTACCAGGTCGAGGTCCTTACTCCCCGAACCAGTCTCCTCCAACTTCGACGATGTGGAATCAGCTGCCGGGGAATTTGTTTCCCGATGGCTATAACCTGCAGCATTTCAAATCTAACGTGAACCGACACTTATCCTCTCGCAGCGCTTCTACAGCGCCATAGGCTTTCAGCCTTTGCGGGAGGCTGACCATAAAAGAAAACTCTAGCCACCCTACGCTCCATGGTTACAGCAATTATTGCTCTAAAAGAAGCACCACATTCTCGTTGGCCTACAATCCAACCCCGTTCAAAGAAGAACTGGGCCTGTCGTCTTCTAGGGGGATCTTTACACAACCAAGTCATCTCTTTTACACAACCAACTGTTCTCTCGCCACATTTGCAACAGATGTCATCGTTTTTGAATCAACAAAAAGCCATGGTTTGTTTTTACACGACCAAAGTTTTTTTAAAAGTACCATGTAGGTAAATATAGCGTCTGAATGAACAAAAAGTGTTACATGTGTACTAGAGATGGTACTACCAAGCTGTGTACAAATTAATAGCTTGGAGGAGGGTCAGACTTTCAGATCTATTGTGTTGTATTATCATTGGTCTAAAGAATTGTAACAACTTTTATATGATGGCGAACACAGTTACTTTACTCGTTTGGAGTTAATAATTATGTTTTTTTAAATTTATCTCTATGTTTCTGCACCTATACTGTTCTTGGACTCACCGATTCAATTACAATATGACTCTGGCTGCAAAGTTATGCCTAGCTGTGTACTCGAGTCCAGCGCGAGTTTGTTATATAGGTATGTTCTATTGTTTCTTTCTGTTGGTGACATTTTCTGCAATTATCGTGAGTTATGGATGGTTCTTTAATTATGTATTTCTTGTAGTTTCGTGTCGCAATCACTTGGTACTGGATGGCAAGCTTCCGTTTCTGGAAAGAGCTACCAATCCTGCAATCAGATGTATGACCGTTTTTCATTAATGTGGTCTTGTGCTAGACTTCATCTATGTTTGCATGGAGTACTTTCTGCTTTCTATCGTTATTATTAAAACTGGCATCATTTGCGTTAGCAAAACGAACACTACAATAGTGTCCAGCTTGCCATAAGCTTGAGGATTGAAACAATAGTGATTCAGTAAGAACGACAAAAGAAAAGCAAGCCGTGAAACACAGCAAAGACAGCTAAAATTCCAAGCAACGCATTACGCATACGCGGCCATTACGATTTCCGAGAAGAATTTGATATTCTTGAACGGTTGTTGCAGCATGCCATGAATGTCATGCGTTGTGTACCGGCACCGTAATAATTTATTCCTTTTGTTAGTGGTAGGCCTTGGAAGCATTTACGTACAACAGACAAGTGCTGCCGAAGAAAAAAGTCCGGTGCATTTGAATACAGGGCGGGTATACAAGGTGATTTCAATCCGACAGTCACCTTTGGAATCTTGGAACATTTAAGACAGCGTCTTTTAAAAGATAAAGATAAGATTTTGTTATGGTCAGCCTCCCGCAAAGGTTGAAAAGTTATGGCGCTGTAGAAGCACTGCGAGAGAATAAGTCGAAGTTCTACAAAAGAAGGAATGCTGGAGGAGACTGGTTCGGACAGTAGGGACCTTCACCTGGTAAGGATGAGTTCGCAGAGCTTCTCTAGTGTTCCTCGTTCGAACAGCTTTTGGTGTTAGTAACTGGGAGAGCTCATTCGAACATCTTCTGTGATAGAATCTGTAAAACAGCGACAGGTCAGTCACCCTTCTTCGATGTTCTAGGCTATGGATGTCCTTTGTGAGGTTAGGTGTATTAGTCTAATTGCTCTCTTCTTGATCCAAAAGCTTTAGAGAGTGGTTCCAAACGCATCGTCACACATGGTTGGACCTGTGTCTTGCTCTAAGCTCTAAGCTTCTGGGATGCCGTTTTAGCAATACTGACGACGTGGTCGTGCCAGGACATATTATTGTTGATGTTAACAATTTTTGTAAGGTACTTGATGAAATATCTATCAGTTGTTATTGCTGCAGTGATAGTCCTGCATATCTAGTCAACAATGGGACGAGAAGGAATAGAGTTTGAGAACCACTGCCTTAAGAGATACGAAGTCATTAAAATGGAGGCAAAGTTTTGCATATATTCGTGACTGAAAACACCAAGTGAAACTCTGGGAATAATTAAGATTGTATATCCAGATGATAGTCGGTGACTATACAGGGTATTAATTAAGTACGTGAACAAACTTTAACCACGAATAGTACTCCGAAAAATAGAAAGAAAATGTCACATGAACATGGGTCCGGAAATGCTTCCTAAGGGAGCTACGCTCCTTTGCATGGGGCACCCTGAGGACGGTTTTCCCTCGATATTCTCGGAACCATTCACAACAAAATTACGAAATTAGGTACGATGGGTAAACTTTTGACGCTGAATCTGATTCTGAATTTAGAATTTCATAATTTTAATCAGGGGCATATCATACGGGAAGAGTTAAGGGTAAAAATAACCCCATTTTCTAAATGGTAATTTTTTGACATTTTGATTTTAGAATGTGGTATTTTAGAGATTTCTACGTAAAAATGGTGTCTCGGTACATCCCGATAGGGCTAACCGTTTTCGAGAAAAATGCAAATTATTATTTACAATAGCCTGCATCGATTCAATAATTTGCATTTTTCTCAAAAAAGGTTAGCCCTATCGAGATGTACCGAGAGACCATTTTTACGTAGAAATCTCTGAATTACCATATTCTAAAATCAAAATGCCAAAAAAATTACTATTTAGAAAATGGGGTTATTTCTACCCTTAACTTCTCCCGTATGATACGCCTCTGATTAAAATTATATAAAACTGAATTCAGAATCCGATTCAGCGTCAAAAGTTTACCCATCGTACCTAATTTCGTAATTTTGTTATGAATGGTTCTGAGAATATCGAGGGAAAGCCGTCTTCAGGATGCCCCATGCAAAGGAGTGTAGCTCCCTTAGGAACCATTTCCGGACCCATATTCATATGACATTTTCTTTCTATTTTTCGGAGTACTATTCGTGGTTAATTTTGTTAACATACTTAATTAACACCCTATATAGAGCGTTTGAATGACAAGGAGTTTAAAGATGGTTGTAAGATGAACCTCATTGACGATTTTCAAATATATATTTTATTGTCATACAAGTCTCTTTATTTTGATTCAAATGTCAATATTGCACCTGGCACACCAAAAAAACTGGTTTTAATGTATTTTTTTCGTTTTCAGTTAACGCTCAGCAACAGAATGAAGAGGCAACTCCAAAAAAGGAGGAAAGCTTCGAAGCAGAGCTTTGCAAAGACAAAGACGCCGGTGAATGGTTTCGGTTAGTTACTGGTGAGGGAGACAATTGCAGAGATGTCATCCAGTGCACGTCATCGGTAAGTACGAAGTATATTTATTGCGCTAAATAAAACCAAATTCGTGAAAATAAATTGTTTACTAACTTTTCGTTTACCTCTGTAGCCAGTCTATAAGTACAAAATGTTTGATAAAAATCAGTAAAAATTTACTCGATTCGTCTTTTTTTAACAAAGGGGTGTACCTTCGGTCTTTTTCAATTGTGGAATGCCGACTGTCATCCCTAATTTTGGGATGTAACGCCGCTGAATCCGTGGTGTACTTAGATTGGCTCTGGGACCTCTTCATCATCATACTCACAATGTCTTAACAGACATGTTGTGAACTCGTAAGATGCATTAAGTCGGAGCTAGAGTATTGCCGACACGAATATTATTGATAGCTTTGCGAATTGTAGCTCGCCATCGTTCGCGATTTACTGTCAGTTCAGTGGCGCTCTTAAATTCATATCCAGCAACTGTTTCGTCGTATCGGGAATGGCCATGGTGCCGCCCATTCGGGGCGTGGCCCTGAACTACAACTTTCTCCATATTATCGCTTCTGTGAATATGTCCGAAAATGTAAGCATTCTCGTCGACACAATGGAGGATAGTCTATTTGGATGACCGAGCTCATCCAGGATGGAAATGTTAGTTCGATGGGCGGTATAAGGGACTCTCAGCATTCTCCTCCGCGTCCACATTTCAAAAGCATCTATGCGATCTCGATCTGCCTTTTTATCAGTCCAAGTTTCCGAGGCATACAAAAATATGGAGAACACAAGAGACTGAACCAGTGACATTTTGGTAGCATTAGTGATGTTATGGTCACGCCATATTTTAGTAAGCTTTGTCATGGCCACACAAGCCTGTTGAGTTGAATTATGGGATGTAACGTCGCTGAATCCAATGGTGTGCTCAGATTGGCTCTGGGACCTCACATTCTCACAAAAAATAATTTTAGTGAACATGCAGATCTGCGCGGAAACCAAAATTTTTCATTTACTTTACACATGGCAAAATTAGGAACAAAGACCGGATTCGTAATCAATGTCCCCAAATTAATCAACACATTAGTTTTTTTTCTTGATTGAGACTGAATAACTATGCTCGATTCGTTTTTTTTCCAAAGGGATGCCAACTCTCATCCCTAATTTGGCATGTTACAGAATAATTTCCTGCTTTCTCTTATAGAAAATTTAGCGCTGAATCCAATGGCGTACTCAAATTAGCATTGCACTGATTGGTTGACTTCCGTTATCGATTGGGTATTTACCAATTTCTCATTACTGCGCATGCTCAAAACATAAATAGTCACGAAATTATTTTTTGTGGACCACAAATGACCCAATAGTGTCTCAAAATATACATTATTTGAAAAGCAGTTAGGAAATGACCCTTAGAAGTTTTAAAATAAATTGATCTCACTGGGAAGTTCTTTCAATTCCAATCAGATAGACAGAGCGTTTATAATGAAATCCTTTTTTTTTTTTTTGAAGTAAAAAAAATACGTTGTAATGTTTATGTATTTTCAACTATACGCTAATTGCAACCAATACGTTCGTGGCCTGAAACCTAACTGAGATGTAGAGCGTTGCGTGAAACTAATAAGCTGAAAGCTTGAAACAGTCCCATAGCAGTTTTGATGAAATGTCCTCCAGGAGTCCAAGGCCTTTTAAGCGGTCTGGGAGTCCGAGAGGATCACAGTAGCCCTTAGTGTCTACAATAAATATGACCTTGGTCACAGCTAAACAAAGGCCATAGGATGATTTCACTTTGACATATTTGTCGACAACTTTTTTATCATAAAACAACTAATAATTGAAAAGACGTTGGCACATGGTGGTGAAATGCATTTTGATTTTGTTGACTTAAAAAAAGCATACAATAGTGTACCAATTGCAAAGCTTTGGTTGACAATGAGAGACAATAAGATCTCTGTGAAATACATAAATGCTGTAAAACAAATATGTAAAGATAATTTAAGTCAAACAAAATCAGGAACTGGTTTATCGGATCATTCTTGGTGAATAAGGGTCTCAGACAAGGATGGCTCCTGTCGGCAACACTATTCAGAATACATGTAACATCAGTATTAAAGGAGTGGAGTCGAAAATGTGCACACATGGGAGTTAAAATTGGAAGTAATAGTGCTTACACAATGATATTCGCGGATGATCAGGTGGTTCTTGCAGAAGAAGAAAAGTGGGGACTTGAAGCAAATGTAGAGAAGACCCAATAAATGACAAGGAGGAACTGGAAATTATTTTAAAACAGATAGGGGTAGAATACAAAAAGCATCGGAATTTAAATACTTGGGAATTAAAATTTCAGAAGACGGTAGAGATGATAAAGATATACTGCAAAAGGTGGGACGAGGTAAAGCAATTACTCGGCAGTTGCATTCTCTGTTACAATTACAAGGAATACAAAAATTAGACTTTTCAATTCCGTTGTGGAACCTTGTGTTACCTATGGCTAAGAAATATGGACATTAAACCAATGATTCAAACAGAGAATGTTAAAAATGGATATTGGAGGCAATGTTGCAAAACGACACTACTAGACCGCAAAAGATCAGATGATATTAGAAGCCAAATGGGAGTACAGAAAAGTATTATTGAAAAAATAGAAAGCAAACAACTGTCTTGGTATGGTTACATGAGAAGGATGCCCGAAGATAGGTGGCCAAAGAAAATATAGAACTGGACAAGTAGAAGAAAAACAAGAGGAAAGCGCAGAACAAAATGAATACAGGGTAAACATATCTGTATTATTTTAATCTTTCTTTATGTGATTCTCTGTTATATTCAATGTTTTTAATCTTCTTGTTATGACTTACCATACATGCTTGTCTTTGTATTAAATGGTGAATAAATTCACTACTACTACTACTCGCTTTGAGTAATACATCACTGCGCTCCACCGAAACTGCTTTTTTACTGCGCCTGACTTTTAATATAGTGGGGATGTAGGATATATGAGAGGTTAGGTGTCTCTTTTTAAATCATGGCTTTGCCCGTATATGCCTCCTCTGTTAGTGCAAAAACGAAATTCGGTCGTTCTGTCTAATGTCACAGTTACCCAACTCTTATGCATTTATTATAAACAAACCTGCATCTATAGGTCCGAGTCCTAGATACCTATATCAAACGTCTGGTTATAGTCTATAAAACCTATTATAGCGTTAAGCAACATGTTTTGCGAATTTTCACAAGACCGGTCTGTTCTCGACTTTCGAAGGCCATCCAACAGAACGATTAATTTTTTTTTCATGAAATTAATCATTGACTTGGGGCGTACTATGCCTGCAGCAACAAATAATATGTCTACTTGTCTTGTTTATTACAAACAACTGCGTATGAAAACAGCTATTGTTTCAGGCGCCATATACATATTTTAACGTTTTACTTCTCACACCATTGTAATCAGGTACTTAAACTGCTGACCTTAATTAAAGGTCGTTTCTTTTTGACACTAGTAAATAAACTAAGGCATCGTCTGCAAATTTGGCCAATAAAAAATGACGAGTTACGAGTGAATCGTATTATACTGGTACTCGTACAGGAGTACGAGTACCATTTACATCAATGTTCAGAATCTTACACGATTGAAGTGTAGTTAATATGGCTCCCAGTAAAAGGAAGCGTGCTGCAATGGCAGAAATTTTAATGGTGAAAAAGGAAGAAGAGTGAAGAGTTCGTTAGAAAAAAAGGTGAATTTGGGTTAAAACATCCTTACAATCAAGGGACATTGTGGGCGTTAAAGAAATGTTACTAACAGAGGTATTAACTGAGCAGGGATTCGCTATCACAATATTCCTCTCACCTTTTGGTGTGAGGAATAAAAGTTGATAAGTTTATTTACAAATATATATCGATCCACCTGTTCTCTGAGAAGCAACAATTTTTTTCTTCTCTTGGTTATACGTCGAAAGTAAATTATTAATTTTTTTCTTCACTGTTTTGACCGATATGTTTAGGATATCTGCTATTGCAGAATATGCTTTGTGCCTTGCATTGATATCTTTATATTCCCTACTTGTCATGTCCCATAAACACTTCATATTGTAATATAAGTCGATAAATTGGTTGATCTCCTCAGGCGGTTATTTGTTTTCAGCCATCTTGGATTAATATTTCACTCGTAGCCATGCATGAATAAGGACCAGAGGCTATCCAGCACAGAATGTGACTGGTGCATAGGCCCTTTTGCACCTCTATCCGCGCTAGTTCCTAAGACCTGCACTTTTAGCAAAGGCAAGTACATTCTTAGGTCCTATCCATTTTATCTCTACTGGTTCCAAGGTTCTTGAGCCCAGCATAGTCTGCCTGTGATAACCCAGGGTTTCACAGCGACACAAGATGTGTGCCGAGGATTCTTCCTCTTCACCACACCACGTGCATGTTGGGTCGTTGACCACCCTCATCACGAACAGGTGACGCCTGAAGGTGTTGTGACCCGTTAATAGGCCTACTAGCAATCTCAAGTTACTCCTATCCAGAGAGAGACAAAATCGTCCTATTCTCTCTGTAGGCCCTGCTAATAGTTTCCGAGCTTGACGGAGATGACCAGAGATGTTGTTCCATCTCAGAGAGTGTTGATTCTGAATCCACTCTCCAGTTGTTTTCCTAATCAAGTTTGCAGATAGTCCTAAGGCTGGTTCCGGGCCCATAAAACTGTTGCCGGATCCCATCCTAGCCAGATGATCCGCCATGTCGTTACCCTTTACCCCAGCGTGCCCAGGTACCCACATCGGTGATACCTTGTGTTTAGCTGAGATGTCGTCAAGAGCCCTCCTGCACTCCAGGACCAGTCCCGACGTTATTTTCCAAGCACTCAGTGCTTTGGCTGCCTGACTGTCAGAGCACATAGTAATCCGCCTCCTAGATCCGTCAATTTCCCGAATACGATTTACACAAGCAAGTATCGCATAGACCTCAGCCTGGAATGCTGTGGTGTGCCCCCCCAAGAGGGAGTGAAAGTCTTGTATGGGGTCCGTAGACTCCCGAGCCTGAGCCCTCCCTAGCGAGTGAACCGTCTGTGTACCAGACCTGTCCTCCTCCTTCAATGAGCTGTCTTTCCCTAGACTCCCACTGTTCCCTTGACGGAAACACCACCGTAAATTTGCGATTGAAGCGATACGTAGGAGAAACTATGTCGCTCCTCGCCAACAAAATAGGACTATCCTTATGCAACTCTGCTAGAATCGTCGAATGTCCTTTGCCTGGATTCATAACCGTACTCGGATCTGTCGCAACTTTGAAACCGACACGTATACGACCTAGGAGTTGCCATTTACACATGCGAAATCGTATACGATTCGTTCACTCGTATACGACCAACTCGTAAATGTATCTTCAGTTTTACAGATAGTGTCGGCAGGTGTGAGATTGTTATTAGGATTTTTTTATAGTCAGTTTTCCAAAAGAAGGAATGCTAGAGGAGACTAGTTCAGGAAGTAGGAACCTTGATCTGGTAAGGATGAGCTCGCAGAGCCTCTCTAGTGTTCCTCGTTCGGACGGCTTTTGGTGTTATTATCTGGGAGAGCTCACACGAACATCTTAGGCCGTGATAGAATCTGTAAAACAGGGACAGGTTAGCCACTGTCCTTCGATGTTCCAGGCTGTGGAGTTAGGCGTATCGATTGGTCTAATTTGCTCATTTCAGGATAGTGTCCAGAAGCTTTAGAAAGAGCTTCGGAGCGCATCCTCACATATGGAAGCAATACTCCAACGATGGTCGGATCTGTGCCTTGTAGAGCAGCAGCAGTTGCTCTGGCGTATACAGCCATTACATCGGAACAAAACTCCAAGCTTTTAGAATGCCGTTTAAGCAATTCTGACGTCGTGGTTGTGCCAGGACATGTTATTGTTGATATTTATTTGTTTATTTATTGTACATTGTTCATTACAATACATTCAAAATTTAGAATATCATTCTATATAAAATAATGGCATGTGTAAATCAATATTATTTAAATATGTAGATCAAGTGAGGATTGAACTAATTCAGCTATCACATTAGGCTTGGAAGTCTGTTTCATAATAGTGTATTGCTCAATCCCACATATCATGTACAGAATATTAATATTAAGTATGTAACTTAAATTAAAATATAGAAACAAAATTACTAATATATATTAACTACACCTACTAACCTTTAAGGCATTAGTGAACGAAACGGCCAAGGAGTAGTGTTTCAGAAAAATATACAGAAATCGGTGAAAATTTAAATGTTAAATTTTTCTTGATTGTTTTGTATGAATGTTTTAATTTCTTTTTTAAATAAGCGAAATTTTGAAAGCAATTTTAATTTTTTCGGAAGCTTGTTGAATAATTTGGGTCCGTAATATGTGAAGGAGTGTTGTGTAAAAATTTTATGAGTAAATTCTGTTTTAAAACCAAGGTTAATTTTCGACCGGGTATCTCTAATATAACTGATGGTAAATTTATTTTGATCATGAAACATTCTATTTAAACAGCTGTAAGCATATAGCAAATGTACATTTAGTAATTTAGATTCATTGAATAGTTCTTTAGTTGGGTAAAGTTTGTTTTTTTTTTAAGATTATCTTCAGTATTATATTTTGAGCAACTTGTAGCGATGAAGGCTGCACCCCAAACAGGAATGCTGTATCTGATAATAGATTCTACAAGGGCTGTGTACAGAATCATTGAATTTTTCCTTGATAGGATGTCACGCAATTCATAAAACTTATGCATTAGGCTTCTCAAACGTTTGGAGACATAGATAATATGATTTTCCCATTTTAAATGTTGATCAATCATGATTCCTAAATATCTAAGTGATTTATATTGATTTCCAAAAGCTTGAAGGAAGGCGACTAGACGCGAGCCTCCATTTCTATAGTTGACAAGCCAACGTGAGACTTATTTGTCAATGTTGTTGCCTGAATTTTCTGTAGGTTAAACTGTACTTTATTTACTAATCCCCACTCGACAATCGTTTTGATATCTACGTTAATCTGTGAGGCATGTTGCTGTCGCCTACGTATCGTCTCCTGGGATGATGGTGGTATGCCTGCTTCCATGCATGACATTAATGTACTATCGTCTATGAATCTGTAGATGTTCTGTACCTTAGTGCCTTTATCATCTAAAACGCTTTTCCTATCTTTTCCAGGGTCTGCAAGCTATCAGGTGTCCAGCGGGTCTGTACTTCGACATCGAGAAGCAGACTTGTGACTGGAAGGACTCAGTGAAGAACTGCAAATTGAAGAACAAGGAGCGTAAAGTAAAACCCATGCTGTTCACCGACAAACCAGTGTGTTCTGAAGGTGAACTGGCATGCGGTGACACTCAGTGTATAGAAAGGGGACTCTTCTGTAACGGAGAGAAAGACTGTGCTGATGGATCTGATGAAACCACTTGTGGTGAGTCTGCAGGAAAAACATAATTTTTAGAGATGATGGGTTTTGTCAAGGTTTACAGCATACATATAGGTTGGACCACTCTGTAAAACAATCAAAACTGACGTGGATATTGTGGACGACTACCTATATAAATAATATTCAGTTCTTCAATACAGAGATAAAAAACGTGAAAACTAAGAAGCTAGTTAAATTATTTAAATAACATTTGTACAGGGCTCTCGTAAACCAGAAGATTTACAAAGATGATTAAATTAGAGAAAAGTTGTGCCCGCAATATGGCATTTTAAAATTCCGAATACTTCCGAAGATATTTGGGAAAATCTAATTTTTCCGATTTCGTTTTTATTTTTTTCTCACTTTATTTGAAAAAATCTGACAATGCAGATTTCACATTTCCATTTCAACCTTTTCCTGCTCTATAAATTGATGTTATTAGATTTTCAAGCTGATATTTTGTTTATTAGTAACCATCATCAACTATGGTTTTTAAAAAAATACTAGACAACTATTTTATAACCTCTAATTTTAATTCCAGATATAACAATATATCGCTCTTTTCATTTACCTGGCGTTTCGGATTCAAAAAGAATCTTCAATGTTAGTTGGTAAGGATTACGAAGAAACAAAATGTCGGATCAAAAATCGAATTACGTCATCATATAGAGGAGAAAAATGCCATAGGATTTTGAATTTTATTTTGATTTATCCTCTTTATTGAAATACGAAAAAAAAAATAAGTAAGCAATATGTTATCATCAAATTACAAATATTTATTTTCTACACTAACAAAAAAATCATTATAACTATACATTTTTATTTAATCTTATTTTCAAAAAAGTCCTTCATTTTCTAGGCAAGCGTAGCAACGGTAAACAATTTCGTCCATTACATTATCTAACATCCTTGGAGTTATTCTCCCAATGACGGCTTGAACTTCTACTCTAAGTTGTTCTACATTTTCGTATATTCTTCGTTATAGAGGAAACCCCATAGGAAAAAAATCCAACGGCGTGATGTCGGGAGATCGTGCAGGCCATTTTATGGAGCCTTTAGTGGTAATTAATTTGTTTGAGAAACGTTGAGTTAGATATTCCATATTGATCCGAGAATTATGGGAAGGTGTCCCATCCTGCTGCTAATTTTGTAAATTTTCTGGTTTACGAGATCCCTGTAGTGTGCATTTTTATTCGCAGTAGTAATATGCACGTCCTTTATTACTTTTCCAATTGAATAGAACTACAATCTACGCTATTCAGTATCCACTAATAATTTGTAGACTTTTCAAATTCTCGAAATCAGTCATTTATCACACAACTAAAGACAAAAAAGGCTTTGATTCGAGACAGGAAATTTGTAAAACTATAAGGTTAAATTTAACTTCACTTGACAACCAACAACACATTTCACAAAATAAATCTTTCTCTCAAAGAACTTTTCTTCTTGTTACACAGCCAATAGATAAAACCCACAGGGACATCATCTTCACGGAAAACAAATCACAAAAAATAGTTTTTTTGTGAAAATGGCGTCAATACCGCGATATGAAAGTTGACGTGGCAACAATGCACTGCTGATGTATGTCGCGCTTCGCACTCATTGGATAAATTTGAATTCCTTTTTTTAAACTTTAAAATGGAATTATGAGTAAACAAAATGATACAGAGAGTACCTAACGAAAAGCATAAGCACACCTATTCTGGCATATTTGCTGGGATACTGGGGATACTCTTGTCTACATACAGGGTTATTCACGTTATTCGACACGGAGCATTATGGCTAAAGTATTTGATGAAAAAGAAAATAATAATTTCGGATGGATACAGACCCATAAAGGCTACATTTTAAAAATATTTTCATTTTATACAGGGTGTCCCAAAAACACGAAATGTATCAAAGTTATGTTTTTTTAAATGGAACACCCCATATATTACTGCATATTCAGATGAATTCTAAAATATCTATTACTGCCATACCCCAGCTTCTCTTTGACCTTAGCGATGTTATCGCAGTTGTTTCTGGGAGAGTTGATTTGTTGTAAGGAATTTTTATAATCTTGTCCTTTTGGTCTAGTTCGTGTGTATTTTACTGCTACGTTAGTTGTTTTCTTCTACCTGAACAGGTTTTTGTTTATATTTCATGGCCTGCTACGTTGCTTATAGGTAGGAAAATGAAAAAACGCCGATTTTTTTTAAAATTTAAAATCAAATTAAAACTACGAGTGGTTGATATTCACAACCATTTATCATTAGAAAGGCTATCAAATTCTACGTTTAACCATATGAAAAAAATTAGGCATTCCCATTTGAAAAAATCAAGTTATCGCTGATCGAAGTTTCCTTAATTAATCGACCGATTTCTCCAAGCATAAACGTAATTTAAATTTGACAGCCTCATCAAAGCTGACGCATTTTATGCTTAGTAATACGGCAAAGTTACAGCTTTCCAATTTTTATCATCTCTGCGGTAGGTACTCAATTTTTTCCTGATATCTACTTATACCGAAAATGGTGATTTACACTTAAACGTTTCGCTTTAAGTCCATGTATGATACATAAAGTCACACTAGAATTCACCAAGGAATCTGAAAATGCAATAATATACGGGGTGTTCTATTTAAAAAAACATAACTTTCATACATTTCGTGTTTTTGGGACACCCTGCATAACATGAAAATGTTTGTAAAATGTAGCCCATATGGGTCTCTATCCATCCGAAGTTATTATTTTCTTTTTTATCAAATACTTTAGCCATAATGCTCCGTGTCCAATAACGTGAATAACCCTGTATATGTACGTATTTTAACGTGCCAGTATAGCTTGTACCTCGGAAACTTGGACTGTTAAAAAGGCAGATCGAGCTCGCATAGATGCTTTTGAAATGTGGACGTGGAGCAGCATGCTGAGAGTCCCTTACACCGCCCATCGAACTAACGTTTCCATACTGGATGAGCTCGGTAATCCAAAGAGACTATCCTCCATTGTGTCGACGAGAATGCTTACATTCTTCGGACATATACACAGAAGCGATAATATGGAGAAACTTGTAGTTCAGGGTCATGCCCCGAGTGGGCGGCGCCGTGGCCGTCCCCCTACATGCTGGGTGGATACTACGAAACAGTTGCTGGATATGAGTATCAAGAGCGCCACTAAACTGACAGTAAATCGCGAACGATGGCGAGCTACAATTCTCAAAGCTATTGATAATATTCGTATCGGCAGTACTCTAGCTCCGACTTAAGGCATTTTACGAGTTCACAACATGTCTGTTAGAGATCAAATATATTCCAACGTATTACACCCCTACTTTACCACAGAATTCGAGAACTACAACTTCAAACTGGGAGTAGAATATACGAACTTTCATCAAGCCGACCCTACCACATACATCAAATTTAAACAGCAGATAGAAGAAAAATGGGATCAATGTGAACACCTATACACAGACAGTTCAAAAACGACAAACGGTGTAGGATGCGCTTTCTACCATGAAAATAAAAAATATCAAGAATTATACAAACTTCCTCCAGATTGTTCAATATATACAGCTGAGTTGACAACCATTCAAAAAGCACTAGAATATTCTCTCAGTAATACTGAGCTTAGAGACGTTATAATCTTCAACGACAGCAAGAGTGCAGTTATGAGATTAGAATATTTAGAAATTCCACCGACTTTCAACCATATCATCTCAAACATAATGAAATTGATTTACAGAAACAACAATTTGGATAAAAATGTAAAAATTGTATGGATTAAAGGACATACAGATATACCTCAAAACGACACAGTCGACATACTAGCAAAGATGGCAACTACAGATGGAATATTGATGAGGAATTTCAAAATTCCCTACAGTGACTTGAACAGTAAATTAAAGAAGAATCTGAAAGAAAAGTGGAGTGAACACTACCATAGAAATCCATCCGGAACGATATACAAACAGATCCAGCAGAACATAAGAACAGAACCCTGGACCACTTGCGAGAACACTTTGCAGATTGAGGTGTGGCCATTGCTTAAACCCTCAACACAAAACTAGAATAGGGCTAGACGATGACCCTCACTGCAGATGTGGAGAGATTGGTACTACTCAACACTGTATATTAGAATGCCAATTGATCAGTAATGAGGTAACAGACCTGTATCACAGATTGTCAAACTATATTCCGTTACCTGCTAATATGATCTCTATACTAACTAGTGAAAACAACTGTGCATACAAGCTATTATATAACTTTTGCACACAAAAACTAAAAATAACATTGTAACTTTCAACTATAACTAATATAAAACAATGTTCGTATTATTAAGAAAAGATAGATGTCCATCCAAAATAGAACTGGCCAGTTGATCTCAGATCAGAGCCAATAACATAAATAAAAAAAAGACATTGTAACTATGATGATGATAGTTTGTAGTGATTGTTCTCGAGTACTGAGGTCGGTGTGTGGATCTGATCTAATCAGAGTTATGTCCGGCTGTGTACTCAGTTCCAGCGAGAGTTTTGCATGCGCCTGTTATGTGGTCTATTGTTTCCTTTTGTTGGCAAAATTTCCTGCAACTATCGCCGGTTATGATTGTTTTAATTATTATGTGAGTGTGTGATAATGCCACGCGAACGACGGAACGACATTCCGTGGTCGAAAAGGGAAAGTGAAACAGCCTAACTAGCTTAACCTCGGAGACGCGAGTACCGCTGATGATGTCCTCGCTTTGGTACACCTGACGGTACCGGTACCATCTCCGCTAAGACCAGTACCATTCAGTGCCTTCTAATGACCATCGACAATATCGTTCTTTTTTTTGGCTTTGCGGTCGTTTCGCAACCAATATGCGCGCAGTTCCAAAGAAACAGAACAACAAGAGTATCGATGATATCATGCGATTGCAGATTGGAGATTGTAGGGGGAAGTTGCGATAAATACTTAGCCTCAGTTAAGTTTAATTATATAACACAATCTCGGTTACAACAAATTATAGTAAAACGCAGAGAATACAACAGAGAAACGCATGTAAGCTTCGTAGACTCTGAGAAAGCTTTTGACAATGTTAACAGATATCATCATTATAGTCACAATGTCTTAAAAGACAGAACGTTGTGAGCTGGTAAAATGCATTAAACAGGAGCTAGAGTATTGCCGACACGAATATTATCAATAGTTTTGAAAACTAGCTCGCCATCGTTTGCGATTTACTGTCAGTTCAGTGGCGCTCTTGATACTCATATCCAGCAACTGTTCCGTCGTGTAGGCCACGGCGCCGCCCACTCGAGGCACGACACCCTGAACTACAAGTTTCTCCACATTATCGCTTCTGTGAATATGTCCGAAGAATGCAAGCATTTTCGTCGACACAATGGAGGATAGTCTCTTTGGATTACCGAGCTCATCCACTGTGGAAACGTTAGTCCGATGGGCGGTATAAGGGACTCTCAGCATTCTCCTCCATGTCTACATTTCATAAGCATCTATGCGAGCTCAATCTGCCTTTTTAACAGTCCAAGTTTCCGAGGCCCACAAAATATGGAGAACACAAGAAACTAAACCAGCGACATTTTGGTAGCTTTAGTGATGTTATGGTCGCGCCATATTTTAGTAAGCTTTGTCATGGCCACACGTGCCTGTTGAATTCCTGTTGAATAGATATAAATCATGGAATATTATGGTATCCAAAACACTTAATAAGAGCAACACAAAGTTTATACACAGACTTCAAAACTGCAATAGATATGGGGACGGGGGAACTAACTCGAGGAATGTCAGTGAATAAGGGTGTTTTAGACAAGGCTACCTACTGTATTTCACGAACATTGTTTAACATATATAGACGCCATTATAGAACACTGGAAAACAAAATGCCCTGAAGGTATACATCTAGACCAAAATACTATCCTGAATTCTATTTTATATGCCGATGATCTAGTACTTTTAGCAGAAACAGAAGATGACCTACAGAGAAAAGTATAGGTACATCCTACAAACAATATGTCAAAAATATGACATGAAAATATCAACAAGCAAAACTAAAACCATGGCTTTTTTAGGTAAATATCCAATTAGAAAAAAGATTGTCATAAACGATGAAGTACTGGAACAGGTCATAGTCACAATGTCTTAACAAACATGTTGTGAACTCGTAAAATGCATTTACTCATTTTACGAGTTTCTCTTGGGATATCTTTAAGATCGTTAATGTAGTAGTTTCCCATTTGCTTTCTGCATCCTCATGCCGTTGACCAGATGGTATCTACTGGTTCATCCGCCTTTAGGGGCAATTTCTCACCTCAAGGACAAGAAGGTGTCCTGACTCTTCTCAACTCGTCCACCCGAAGTTGTTGGTTGAGAAGAGGTTACTGCTTATACCGACAGTAGTTCGGTGTTCCTTTTAGTCACACGCAGGATATACGATGGGAGATATTCTAACCCGCCCCCACACGGTACACTGGAACAGGTAAAACACTTCAAATACTTAGGCTGCGATATATCCTATAATAGAAGTAAAGATATAGAAGAAAAACTTAATAAATTCGTAAATATTTGCGGAACTATCAGTAGAACATTGAAAAATAAAAGAAAAAAAGATACTCAAATCAAATTTTATAAGACGATAGCTATTCCAACCCTCTTATACGGTAAACATGGACAACAACGAAAACCGAAGAATATAGGATACAAACACAAGAAATTAAATTTCTAGGAAGATTGCAATGTTGCACAAAATTAGACAGATTCAGAAACAGAGATATACGAGCGGAATTAAACATTTTTATCAGCTCAATTGTTTAGTGACATACTGTATACTATCCAGGAAACAGATGGTTTGGTTTAGGTCAAGAAAAAGAGGGAGTCTCTTTTTTTTTGGGAAAATAGGATTCCAGCTAGAGCCAGATTCTATCAATGCTCTGGAAGAAGAGATATCGAAAGGCCGAGAAAGAGATGGGTATCTTAACAAACAAAGTGCCCAAGGGTTGTATTCATAGTCGATATTTAAGCGTCCCTAAGTACTTGAAGGTCCTTTGTGTTTCTAAACCTTACTTGAGGGTCCCTTACGTAAGGCTCCCTTGAGTAATACTCAAGTAACGAAATGTCAACATGACATGTCAATATGACACTTCGTTGCAGTCAAGGCGATTTTGTAAATTAATTTTGGATCACGGTGTTGTCGGTTTCTGTCACATCCGGAAAAATCTCCGACACAAAACACCAAATACTGGCAAAAAACAAAAAAAGATGATAGAAAACATCCAAATGCGTAGGCATAGACCATGGCCGACTCTACTCACTAGGCCGGAGCATTGAAATATGGCAACACTGAATAGTCGGCCGAGCTGTTGTCATTTGTCTTCTAGAGTAAAAAATAAGATTGGAAGGTGATTTTTAATGTATTTCTAATTATTTACCTGCACAAACGAAACTATAAAGATAAAAAGATGCCTGCAAAGTGTGTAGTACCAGGTTGCACTAGCAATTGTGCTTCCAATAAAGGACATACCAAACATAACCTTCCAGAGTAAAAAAGAAGAGTGGAAGGTGATTGTTAATATGTTTCTAATTATTTACCTGCACAAGCGAAACTATAAAGATAAAAAGATGCCTGCAAAGTGTCTAGTACCAGGTTGCACTAGCAATTGTGCTTCCAATAAAGGACATAAACAGAAGTGGGTAAAAGGTATTCCTCGTCAGGGTTGGTTATATTTATAAGAATAAAGACAATAATTTACAAACATTTCAAAGGATAAGACCTATTTTAAAGCACAACGTGGCACCTACAATGTTTTCTGGACCTCCCAAATATCACAGAAAAATACAGTTAATAGAACTCATCTGGGCATGCATCTGGGCATACCTGCGAAAAGATTTGATAGTGAAAGGGAATCAAGACCAGCAAGAATGGCTTCAAAGTGACCTAATAGTGAATTATTCTAGCTCAAGTGAAAATTTACAAAGTAAATTGAGTGGAAGTGGAAGTGGCTGCAGGAAACAGGTTGCGTTAGTTTTTATTTTGTAGTGTTTGACTACGATGAACCAGACATCAGATGTAAGTGGTATTAGTAGTAATAGTTCTAAAAAGTATTTTTCTTAATTTACCAACCGAGATGAACTCTTAATACATATAAAATGTAATAATTATTATTCTGAAACTATAAAACAATTTACGGTAACCGGACCACTATTTGACAGCTAAGCCACGTTGCCACATCTAAGGCTCCGGCCTAGTGTAGAGTCGGCCATGCATAGACATAACAAATTGACTTATATTTGAAATATGACAAAGTCTCTGAATGAACCCCGCTGTCTGGTAGATGTTGTCTAGGAGACAGATACACAAGAAAAGCCGCACTTGAGTAACCCTCAAGTAACCCTCAAGTATCCCTTGAGTAATACTCAGTAGTACTCAAGGGTTACTTGAAAAACGACTATGAATCCGGACCTAAAACCTGAAGTAAAGAAGAAGAACCATAACAGTCACGACTGGTCACGTTACCAAAATTGCTTGGTACGACCTTCAACAAGCAGATCCATTAAGCAGGAAGTGCGGTGAGACAGAGGAAACAGCTAAGCATGTCATCTTCGACTGACCTGGAACTCCTATCTGAATGTAGGCCAGAAGGGAAGACAGGAGAGCATAATCCAATGCATCTCAAAGTTCACAAAGCACTTTTGGCCTCATTTCGACTCATTTTGATCCCTTTGGGGATGCCCAATAAGCCTTTTAAGGCTGAGCGGTAACTATTTTAGGGCAACTGAACCCTAACACCCCCTCACCGCCAAAAAAACTTCAGCATCATGGCCTGCTTGATTTGGCAAATCCTTATTACCAAGATCGCTTGGTACGACCTTCTTGCTGACGTAACACCATTGGCCCGCGGCAAGATCCGGGCAGTACCGAAAAGTAGACACGAGGCGAGCGGACGTCACAACATCAACAGCCGGAGCCGGAGCCAAAAATAAAACGGCTCTAAACGGAGAGAGGATTACGTGGGCGCGGGCGCGCGCGATAGCGAAAGTGAAAAAAACTTTCGTCGTCCTTGCGGATGGCTGTTCGGGGCGCGGCGCCTGCCTGATCGTGATCAGGACCTCGAGATGCCGAAATGTTGGGCAGCAAGCAGCCAGCAGCCCACTTTCCATCTCAAGAATGCGCCCACCCTCGCAGTGCCGTACGCCTCATCATAGTCACAATGTCTTAACAGACATGTTGTGAACTCGTAAAATGCATTAAGTCGGAGCTAGAGTATTGCCGACACGGATATACTATTTTATTCGCACAAGCTAGAACAAATAAATGCCACCCTGGAAGGTACACCTTGTATTGGCTGATAAATAATACGATACATTTTGACACCTCCTATTGCCTGACAGGTCCACCAGCGGTTCTCCTATACACTCGTCCAATCCATATAATTCCATATATCTTCAAGGACGGTGTTACCTTCATCTGGTAGGTCATCACAGCATCCAAATAACTTGTTTATGAAGTCCGTTATGTATCCCATGAACTGCAGCATAACATTTTTCACACTGACAATTTTAGTTGTTGACGTTGTTGACACCTATATTATCAATAGTTTTGATCAGTGGTTTTGATAACTGTTTCGTAAAATGACGCGGTACACGTGAATAGATCTTAAACTTAAGACAGATTATTGAAAAAGCTAGAGAGCATTATTTTCCCATTTTTATCAGCTTTGAGGACTATTCTAAGACGATTGATAACGTAAAGTGGCCTAAACTGTGGGAAATCCTTATCTCCATGGGAGTTCCTTACCACTTAGTATTTCTCATATAGCAACTCCATGAGTTTAGCTCAGCTAGTGTAAGAATTGATGGTAACCTGTCTGGTCAAACAGCAACCAGAAAAGGAGTTCGTCAGGGATGCGTATTATCTCCGATGTTATCTAACGTTCACTCTGAATTTGTGATGAGACAGGTATTGGACAACTGGAATGGCGCGGTATAACTATTGGCGGAAGCAAAATATCCAACTTAAGATTTGCTGACGATACAACCCTTGTTGCTGCTTCTCAGGAAGAACTAGTAGCTCTATTGAACGTTTTAGAACAACACGGTGCAGCATATGGTCTTAGTATTAACTACAATAAGACCAAGGTTATTATCGTAGATAGAGAGCATGACAATCATCGAGAAATAAAGTCAATAGGCCGTTGTGAGGTAGTTCAAAGTTTTGTGTACCTCGGTTCTTTGATCGACAATTCAGGTAGCTGTGAGAACGAGATTCGACGGCGCATTCAACAGGTACGGGTGGCCATGACAAAGCTTACTAAAATATGGCGTGACCATAACATCACTATAGCTACCAAAATGTCACTGGTTCAGTCTCTTGTGTTCTCCATAATATTTTTGTATGCCTCGGAAACTTGGACTGTTAAAAAGACAGATCGAGCTCGCATGCATAGATGCTTTTGAAATGTGGACGTGGAGGAGAATGCTGAGAATTCCTTACACCGCCCATCGAACTAATGTTTCCAAACTGGATGAGCTCGGTAATCCAGAGAGACTATCCTCCATTGTGTCGATGAGAATGCTTACATTCTCCGGACATATACACAGAAGCAATAATATGGAGAAACTTGTAGTTCAGGGTCACGCCCCGAGTGGGCGGCGCCGTGGCCGTTCCCCTACACGCTGGGTGGATACGACGAAACACTTGCTAGATATGAGTATCAAGAGCCCCACTGAACTGACAGTAAATCGCGAACGATGGCGAGCTACAGTTCTCAAATCTATTGATAATATTCGTGTCGGCAATACTCTAGCTCCGACTTAATGCATTTTGCGAGTTCACAACATGTCTGTGAAGACATTGTGACTATGATGATGATTTCAGAACTGCAGCTCGCCATCGTTCGCGATTTACTGTCAGTTCAGTGGCGCTCTTGATACTCGTATCCAGCAACTGTTTCGTCGTGTCCACCCAGCGTGTAGGGGAACGGCCACGGCGCCGCCCACTCGGGGCATGACCCTGAACTACAAGTTTCTCCATATTATCGCTTCTGTGTATATATCCGAAGAATGTAAGCATTCTCGTTGACACAGTGGAGGATAGTCTCTTTTGATTACCGAGCTCATCCAGTATGGTAACTATAGTTCGATGGGAACTCTCAGCATTTTCTCCACGTCCACATTTCAAAAGTATCTATAAGAGCTCGATCTGCCTTTTTAACAGTCCAAGTTTCCGAGGCATATAGAAATCTTGAGAACACAAGATACTGAACGAACGACATTTTGGTAGCTTCAGTGATGTTATGGTCACGCCATATTATAGTGAGCTTTGTCATGGCCACACGTGCCTGTTGAATGCGCCATACGCTTATGTCTACTTGAATCCAGACCTTAGTATTCCAACACTGGCAGTTGATACTCATGTTTTTAGAATTGGCTTTGTGAAAGAAAAAGGCGTATTTATAACACAGCGACTATTGAATACCACCCTTAACCAGAGAGAACAAGTCCATCGCTTCTATACTCCCAAAGAAAAAACAGACATCTTATGGAGGCTTTTCGGAATCACTTCTACTGTAGACTTGCAAGGAAGTACTCCGACCATCACCATAAACTTCAATAGGTTTCCGCTTCAAGTTTAGGTTCTCCATCACTATACTCAGTACTCAGTATTCAGTGCAGAAGTTGCCCATCTCTTCAACCGGCTGGTTTTTCTAACTACTTCTAACACATATATAATAATATAGTTTTGTGTGATTCTTAAACTTGATATGGACAACAGAAGAAATGCTAAAAATATATAAATAATACTATTAATAGTACCTAATATCTTTTTTGTAACTTCCCACAAGTTTAATGGAAATTTAGAGGGTTTTGCGCGCCGGTGTTCCTCAAGGATCTGTCCACTGTTTCTGCTGTACATCAAAGAGCTGCTGGAAATAACATCCAATCCAATCTATACCTTTGCAAATGACAGTACATTAACATCGTGCATGGAACCTGACAAGTCAGTATCAACCCAGCGACAGCAACATGCCTCTCAAATCAACGTAGATATCAAAACAATTGTCGATTGGGGATTAGTAAATAAAGTACAATTTAACGTACAGAAAACTCAGGCAACAATACTGACAAAGAAGCCTCACGTTGGCTTACCAAATGTGGAAATAAATCACCCAATGGTCGAGTCACCTTCCGTCAAGCTTTTTGGAATTAACATCAACAATATCAGGTCCTGACACGATCACGTCATCAGACTTACAAAAACGGCATCCCAGTAGCCTGGAGTTTTGTTCTGCTCTAGGAAGCTGTATACCAGAGCAACTACTGCTGCTTTACAAGGTGTGGATCCGGCCATCGTTGGAGTATTGCTCCCACGTGTGGGGATACGCTCCGAAGCACTCTCTAAAGCTTCTTTACACTATCCAGAAGAGAGCAATAATTAGACTAACCGATATGCCTAACCTCACAAAGGACCTCCACAGCCTGGCACATCGAAGAAGGGTCGGTGACCTGTCCCTACTTTACAGATTCTATCAAGGAAGATGTTCGATTGAGCTCTCCCAGATAATAACACCGAAGGTTTTGAAATCGCCACTTTGGCGAAAAATCGCCATACCAGGTAACTCGCGTGTTCTGAACGCGTGTTCTGAAGAATGGAAGTGAGAGGTAGGGGATATTGCGTTCTCTCTTTAACCTGTCAAAACCTATCCAATGCGTTTAAATCGGCATTCTAGATACAGTATTGCCAGTCGTGTATGTTTCAATATCTAGGCCAGAAATATTATGATTAAGATTTAATTTGTTAAGCTCTTTCACCATTTCTCAAAAATAAACCACATTCACCATTTTTTGAACTAAACTGTGAAACATCGTGTTAAAAAAAGTATAAGATATTTAGCTGTCTCTCGAGAATACCTCACGAATCAATGTCCTCGCATCTTCACAGTTGTTCAATAAAATCCAAATCCATTAGAACTAACACAACTTACTACTTCTCAGCCCATTCTCACCTAATCACGCTGTCACGTCTCGAGATTTTATCTGATAAATGATTTGTTAATAATGTTAATCTTGTGCCTACATCGCTGTGATTCTGAGAATGTAGCTGTTCATTTCAGCTAAATATAGTTGTTGGAAATTATGTATACATAAGTAAATGCTAATGAGTAGACATAATGAAATTAATTAGCAATTCATAAAATACATTCCTTGTTCCTTATTTTACAATTAAAATCACGCTGTTGTAACTACACCTAAGTATTTATGTGCAATAAAGTGTGTAAACAGCGCAACCGGTGGGTAGTGTGAGAGGTTATACTGAGATTTTATTGAGATTCAGCCAGGTGTTACTGTATTTCCATCGACAACCAAGATTTGTACCCGTTTTCCATATACATCAAATCCATGGTTTTATTCGTGGATTCAGTTCGTGATCAAATTTGACCAAGTGTAAACCCGTTTTACATCGACATTTTCTCCCCGAATTTATTCATTGATCATCCCATGGTCATATTCAAGGTCTGGTTATCTTTATAGTTTCGTTTGTGCAGGTAAATAATTAGAAACAAATTAATAATCACCTTCCAACCATATTTTCTGCACCTGGAAGAATACACATGACATAACAACAAATGAAAACTCGGCCCGCTGATTCAGTGTTGCCATATTTCAATGCTCCGGCCTAGTGAGTAGAGACGGCCATGGTGTAGCGCAATTTTCATAGGTGAAATCTCACCCTTAATATTGCCACAAGTCTGCCAACCCATTTTTAAAGCTTAATTCAGATGCAAACGACATCCGACGATACGACAGTACGAATCCATTCCTATTGGTTGAAATATTCAAAATGATGTCAAATCAAAGTATTTCAACCAACAGTCTCGCACCGTCGTATGGCCGGATGTCGTGTGCATCTGAATGAGGTGTAGAGTTGGGCGTGCCAAACTAAAAAATAGCAAGTGTAATTGTTCAGTTTTGCGTTATTAAAAACGAAAAAAAGTACCCCAAAAAATTCCTAAGGCTATATTTTCTTCCCCAGAAAATCCCCCAGGAAATAATGACCCCCAAAATTTCCCCTAGTAGGCTGAAAATACCCCAAACTTGAAGGAAAATCCCCCAATATGGCAACCCTGTATGCAAGGTCAAACAGATTGAGTTTTACATCTGTGAATAAAACCATGGATTTTGTGAAGGCATGCAGTGCTGCCAACACTATTGCTGTCATATGATTTCACGGTTTTCGCAAGATTATTTAATTCGCATTTTTTGTGGCCTTTTGACAATAAAACTTAATTTGATTGCGAATTTTTACTTGAAAAATGTTTAATAATATACAGATATGCAACATGCATGACTGCATCATACGATTTTTAAGGTTGGTACTACCGAATTTTAGACAAACTTGACCACAGATTAGAACAGATTCTAATACTACGTTCTAAAATCCCATCTATCCAGTGAGCAGATGAATTTTCAAGGATAGTCACGTGATTTCAGATGTTAAGGCCCCCATAGACGTCGTTCTTTTTTGGCAGTTTTACCCGTGCGAGTAAAACGGTACAGGTAAAAACGAACGACGACCATGTCTACACACTACTCGTTCTTTCGTCCAGTCTCTCTGAAATCTTAGTGCTATAAACCGCATCGAATTCGTGATGGATTATACGACAACGTTGGCAGTGGCGGCCGCAGTGGCTATAATAGTGAAATATTCAAGAAAAAAACGTTCAAAATGGGCTAAAGAACGGTTACTTAAGCGTAACAAATTTTCACATGTGAATCTTTTTGGGGGCTTATAAACCTCTTCAGTCCCCGAACCAGATTTCTTAGATTGCCCGACTTTCTTCAATTCCTTTCTGAAGCAACCACGTAAAGAGTCAATTTTCTTTTTGACTGAATCTCTCGTTGCTGATATATCTACTTCTTGTAACTTTTTATCATGTCTTCGTAGGCTTTATTTTTTTTATCTCTGTCAGAATACTCAGCAGATTTAACCTTCCACAGGCACGGATAGCTTCTATAGAGTTCTATGAACTCAATTAAAAATTGTTTGAAGTAATTCCTCAAGTCAGTCATTGTGTAAATTACAACAATATTTCTATTTACCTCGATACACAAATTTCTTCGACTTTAGATTACTGTACAACAACCGAAATTACTGACGCTTAGTTGGAGGTGAGTCGACACTGAAAACATCCGTCCTTCTTAATCGCCTCGTAAACACACACAGGCAGACTTAAACGGACACGTTTGAAAACGGACGGTTAGGGATCTTGGAATATTTATGAAACGGTAAAGATCTCTTTTTGACAATTTTGACATATCACATAACCTGTGCTGTTTTCTCAGTCAGAGTGTCAGAGTAGTCGTACCCGTTAGAATATCAATGCATACAAATAAAGCAGAATAGGTTATGTTAAGTTGTTAGCTGTCAAGTGAAAAATATCTATTGACCGTCTTGACACAAAGGTCGCTAAAATCTCAATTTGATTTCCGAGCAAAACGATGACATCCATGGCCTCGGAAATGCAATAACGGAACACAGATTTTTGTTGACAGTTTGATGTTGAGTGAATACTGAAACGCTACGGAGCAAATCGAGGTCTTTGATGGGATTTTTGAACGTAGTATAAATCAGTGAAGAAATCCAAGAAGAAATCATTTGACTTATTTGACGACAATTTTCTGTTTTACACTTGTCAATCGTGAATTTCTTCAAGCATATAGAATCTGCTCTGATTTTTGGTCAGGTTTGACGTCAAATTCAGTGGTGCCAACCATAAAATCATATGATGTATGTCATGCATGTTCCATACCCGTCTCTGTATATTATTAAACATTTTCGAAATAAAAACTCAATTAAACTGAGAGTTTTACTGCCAAAAGGCCACAAAAATATACGAATTAGATAAATTTTGCGAAAACCGCCAAATCATATGACAGCAACAGTATTGACAGCACTGCATTCTGTGACAAAATTCATGGTTTTAGACACAGATGTAATACCCGTTTCACATCAACAATAAATCCATAGTTTTCATTCATGGGTTCAGTTCGTGGTCAAAATTGACAAGTGTAAAACAGAAATTTGTCGTCAAATAAGTCAATGAATTTCTTCTTGGATTTTTTCACTGATTTAGAACCCGTTCTAATCGGTGGTCAAGTTTGACGTAAATTTCGGTAGTGCCAAAAAAATCCTAGGCTACGAATTGCTTCCATATACACTGTATTCTCCAGATCTGGCTCTCAGTGACTTTTTCCTGTTTGCTGAACGCAGCAGAACACTAGCTCGAAAGAAATTTGTACTATAAAAAGGACATCGAAAAATTGAGTGAGCTTTTCAGCCCAACTTCTTGATTCCGCGCTTTCAGGTATTGAAAAGCCTGGCGTTTCAAAGTTAATTTGTTCTTGACAATTGCTATACCAAACATATTGACTCAGGAAGTAAAGGCATCTGTGGTGTTAAAACTTATGTATTCATTCTAAGGATAATAGAACGTTAATGTCATATGACACTAAAGATGTAAAAATCGGTCATAAATATTCATATCTACCTTAATGCCAACAATATTATTATTGCTCAATAACGATTTTGTCAAAAATGCTATACAATATGTGTTTGGAATTATGCATACGATTTTAAGTTTTAAACGAAAGCTCATTATTGAATTTACATAACACCTTGTAGCTCTAATTACCTGCTATAATGACTAACCTTTCGTAACTGTTGATCATGCGATTTGCAGGAATCTCTATACAGGGTGTCCATTCCGGAATAACGTTATTCTTTATGGCTCTAGAGTTTTTTGACGGGCATCGGTAAGCGATCCACAGACGCTCCGCAGGAAATCCTCAGAGGAAAAACTGCACAGTCCTGGCCTCAAGGATTATCGGAGCGTATGTGGAGGTTCGCCGGACTGTACAGGCCGCCGGATGTGGAATTGAGAAAGCATTCGATCGCCTGCGCAGGCCGTCTTTTGATGCCACGCTTGCTAGAACTGAACTGAACTGAAAGGTTTCCTAAGTATCTGTGAAGGAGGGTGTATTCAGGTCAAAGTGCAAGGGCCTTCAGGCCAGGACTGTGCAGTTTTTCCTCTGAGGATTTTCGGACCGTCTGTGGGCCGCTTTATACGTTGAGGCCAAGGTTTTTTGGGGGGAGTCCAGATTAGGATTTGCCACCTTTTCAATTCTCTCTCGTCGGGGGGCTTTACAGGGTGTGTAATACTTCGATATCTCGCAAGATATACCTGATAGAAGAAAATGTCAAATACAAAAGTTATTTGGTTACTTAAGACGCATGTTATAAAAATATTTTGAAATATACAGGGTGTTGTAAAAAAGTAGGATAGTAATCAACTTGATTTTTTTATATGGAACTATATTTTTTTCTTAAATTTTTCTAGTTTCCATCACTGATCTCTATTCGACCCTGAAATATTTTTGGGATCGGTTGCGACGTTACCAAGTTATAATTTATTTTCTATTTATTTCCGGATTTACAAGGTCGCAAGTAATACGTGCAAATTGATATGTTCCTTTAACTTCTCTCAATATTGTTATACAGCGAGTTACTTGAATATTGAGTGGATATTATTTGGATGTTATCAGCAATTTGTATTTACAGGGTGTTTTTGGCAGAATTTTAAATTACGGCAATTTGAAGGTCATTTTACTTTGTTTTGAATATGAATATAGGGGCCTTTAGATGGTTTTCGAGCATGTTTTGCGTTTATTTATTACGTGATTTCACAGACACCTTGGTATAACAGCTTGAGTAAAATTTGAATCAATTCACAATAATTATACCATACCGTAGAATGATTGCTGTGTACTTCTAAATAAATTTTCTAGCAACGAAATGCTTTTAAAAACATCAGTATCGACAGAACAGAAGCATTGATTAAAGTATTTAGGGGCACTAACAAGGGGCAATGACAGAAGTCACTAATACCATTGATTAACACATTTAAATACTTTAATCAATGCTAATACCCCGTTTTTACTTCCCACACCGATAGGTGAGGGAAGTATTGTGATCGCGAAAATTTTCGATTTTGAGATAACCCGCTTTTTGGGCGTTTTATGATGTCTACATAACGAAAATCCACGTCACTCATTTCCGTCGGTCTGTCTGTCGGTCTGTCTGTCTGTCTGTCTGTGCGTCTGTCTGTCTGTTGGCGTTTTTCTAACGTCGTAATCTCAGTAACCGCTGCATGGATTGTGATGAAATTTGGGCAGCAATATGCTGTGGGGTCGTAGTAGGTAATGCTACTATAATTTTGAAAATCGGTGCATTGGCGGCGGAGTAATTAGCAAAAAACGAAAAATATTAAATATTCCCCAAACTTCGTTTTTAGGCGTTTTAGGTCGTTCTTTATTGTTTAACGCGAAAATTATCGAATGGATTTTAATGAAATTTTGACACAGTATTACTACCACGGCGAGGATGGAAAACGCGTATGTTTTGGAAAAATCGTGTCAGTGGCGGCGCAGCAATAATAAAAAACTAAAAATGTAAAAATAGCTCAAACTTTGTTTTTAGGCGTTTTAGGGGTTTCTGATCATTTTTTACTTTTTTTGCAGACATCGACAGCGATCCAAACTCAGCCCCTCCATGCGACCCGGCAGTCTGCGTCCTGCCCGACTGCTTCTGCTCCGAGGACGGCACCCAGGTGCCCGGAGATCTGCCCGCCAAGGAGGTGCCCCAGATGATCACCATCACCTTCGACGACGCCATCAACAACAACAACATCGGCCTCTACAAGGAGATCTTCAACGGCAAGAGGAAGAACCCCAACGGATGCGACATCAAGGCCACATTCTTCGTCAGTCACAAGTACACCAACTATTCTGCCGTGCAGGAGATGCACAGGAAGGGCCACGAGATCGCCGTACATTCCATATCGTAAGTGAAGAGATCTTTTGTTTGCAGGGTGAGGGAAAATAATTTCAAAAGTAATAGATTTGTTTGGGGGGTGGGTTGGCCCAGTGGTTAGGGTCGAGGGCTTGTGACCGGAAGGTCCCGGGTTCGATTCTCGTTAGAGGCGGAAATTTATTTCTGGTTTTTTCAATCAAAAATAAATATCCATAAAAAAAGCTCGGCGAGAATCCCCATCTGAGCATTCACTGTTGGCTTCTAATTAACAGTGCTGTTCCTAAGTGGCGCCGGGAAACAGTAACAAAGCCTACACAGAACACAAGGCTAATGACCAAAGTAGTCGATGCCGATGACACAGAAGTAAAAAGAAATAGATTTGTTGCAGTATTAACAGGACCATTCACGTCTTACCCCCTTATTGTCTGGCCAACGGTTCTGAAGCTATACGGGGTATCGGTAAGAGGAGTATGGTTGTAAAAAAACATGGCCGATTTTACGTGAATACTTCAGGGCTATGAAGTGTCTTTCCTTTTGTATAAATGTACATTTTTACTTCCCACACCGATAGGTGAGGGGAGTATTGTGATCGCGAAAATTTTCGATTTTGAGATAATATACTTTTTGGGTGTTTGTGATGTCTACATGACGAAAATCCACGTCACTCATTTCCGTCGGTCTGTCTGTCGGTCTGTCGGTCTGTCTGTCGGTCTGTCTGTCGGTCTGTCTGTCGGTCTGTCTGTCGGTCTGTCGGTCTGTCTGTCGGTCTGTCTGTCGGTCTGTCGGTCTGTCTGTCGGTCTGTCTGTCGGTCTGTCTGTCGGTCTGTCTGTCGGTCTGTCTGTCGGTCTGTCTGTCGGTCTGTCTGTCGGTCTGTCTGTCGGTCTGTCTGTCGGTCTGTCTGTCGGTCTGTCTGTCGGTCTGTCTGTCGGTCTGTCTGTCGGTCTGTCTATCGGTCTGTCTGTCGGTCTGTCTGTCGGTCTGTCTGTCGGTCTGTCTGTCGGTCTGTCGGTCTGTCGGTCTGTCGGTCTGTCTGTACGCGTTTTTCTAGCCTCGTAATCTCAGTAACGGCTGGATAGATTATTATGAAATTTGGGCAGCGCTATGCTGTGGTATCGTAGTACGTAATGTTCCTATAACTTTGAAAATCAGTGCAATGGCGGCGGAGTAATAGCAAAAAACGAAAAATTTTAAATATGCCTCAAACTTGGTTTTTAGGCGTTTTAGAGGTTCCTGATCATTTTCTACTTTTTCTTTGGTAGGGGTGAAGTTGAGGTGGTTGGGGGGTGGAGGGTTGTAAAATTGAAAAATTTGTTGCTTTCATAATAGACTGTCCACTGACCTGTGAAGGAAGACCTAGCGATATAAATCACCTTTTTAGGTCCATCTGAACATTACCTTGCCTATTAAGGAAAGTAAGGGACTTAGAATTTTCTGTATGCATACGAGTATTTATTGCTTTAGATCGTTTTGTATTTTGTAACGTGGAAACTATTAAATTGATTCTAATGAAATTATGACACATTATTATTACTGTGGTGAGGATGCAAAACGCGTATGCTTATTAAAAATCGTGTCAGTGGCAGCGTAGCAATAATAAAAAAACTAAAAATATGAAAACAGCTCAAACTTCGTTTTTTTAGATGTTTTAGGGGTTCCTGACCGTTTTCTACTTTTTTGGGTGGGGGTGAAATTGGGGTGGTTGGGGTGGAGGGGGTGGTGGGTTGTAAAGCTGAAAAGTTTGTATTATTGATAATAGGCTGTCCATTGTGAAGGAAAGACCTAGCGGCATAAGACAATTTGGGGGGGGGGGTACTGGCGATGATTTGGTTGCAAGGGGATCTCAGACTAAAGCTCCATGCTATGGGAAAACAATAAACTGGTATCACCGTAATGTGTGGGAAGTACTGAGTCAATCAACTTGACTTCATTTTTAAATAAGATAATAACAACAATAATGACGAAAAACAGTGTACCTAACAAGCTGACGATACAATACACTCGACAAAACAGATATTCAAATAGTTTGGGACAATCTGTACATGACATACAAAACGCCACTGGTATTTCGATATTTCCAGACAGAGAGAGAGACAGGAACATAAAGTTGGTGGCAGGGCGGCCAATAGCAAGATTTAATATCCATGGCAACGGTATGGTAGCAGATCCTCAACCAATAAGGTTCCCTGACAAGACGTTGGATGACAGGATTCGTGAGTTGTTGCCGATTCACCTGAAGTTGATGATATCTTCAGAAAATATGTACATTTTATAACAGGCAGATTAAGAAATATCGGTTATTAAATGAAAATACATTAACAAATATATAAAAATATCAGTTATTAAATAAAAATACGTTAAAAACTATATTAAAGTAGCTATAAAAATATCTTAAATTGCTGTTAGCGTTAATTTTGTTTTTTTTTATAAATAAACTTGGCAACATCGAACTTTTTTGTCCGCATGCCTTTTGTAACTTCAAATCCGCTGGTCAGATAATAGACCTGTCACGCCTTTCAAAGATCACTGATCTTTTACAATTCGTCATTGTTAGTCAAAGCGGTCCGGTGGACCTTTGCTTTCAGTTGCGGTCATGTCGGTCGATCGGTCTGTCAAGTCTGGTTACCCAGACACCAGACAAAGACATGGAGAAGTAAGGGTAGAAAAAGAGAGGAAGGAAGGAGAAAAGCAAAGAGGAGGAAGTATGTCGGTTGGGGGGTATAGCTTGATATAGTCGATTTGAGTTCCGTAATTTTTTTGACACTATCCAGAAGAGAGCAATTAGAATAATCGATACGCCTAACCTCACAAAAGACCTTCACAGACTGAAAAATCGAAGGAGGATGGCTGACCTGCCCCTGTTTTACAGATTCTGTCACGGAAGATGTTCGATTGAGCTCTCCCAGATAATAACACCAAAGACCGTCCGAACGAGGAACACTAAAGAGGCTCTGCGAGCCCAACCTTACCATCAGGTCGAGGTCCCTACCCCCCAAATCAGTCTCCTCCAGCATTCCTTCTTTTGGAGAACTTCGACGCTGTGGAATGAGCTGTCGTTGAATTTGTTTTCAGACGGCTACAACCTACAGCCTTGCAAATCTAACATGCACCGACACTCATCCTCTCGCAGCGCTTCTACAGCGCCATAGGCTTTGCAGGAGACTGACTATAAAAAATAACGCTTCTTTCGTTTGTTCCAGCCACAACGACGACGAAAACTTCTGGTCAAACGCCAGCGTGAACGACTGGGTGAAAGAGATGGGAGGCATGAGAATCATCATCGAGAAGTATGCCAACATCACCGACAACAGCGTGGTGGGAGTACGAGCACCATACCTCAGAGTGGGAGGCAACAATCAGTTCACCATGATGGAGGAAGAGGCCTTCCTCTATGACTCTACAATCACTGCACCTTTGAACAACCCTCCGCTATGGCCATACACCATGTACTTCAGGATGCCTCACAGGTAAGTCCTCCTTTGATATACAGAAAATGCTTTTTGGGTGTAACTAAATAAGTGTAAAACATTCAAGGGGGTGATTCCTCATCGAAAAAAAGATAGGATCTTTCATATGAAGGAACTTCATTGGAGCATCCCTTGTTAAAATGCAGCCCCTTAAAGAGGGTACATAAAAATTGTTTAACAACTTTTTTCGCAAGCACTTAAAAAAGTTACAGTATTGAAATTAACCTGACATTTTCTACTACCAAAAAGACAATTATCCAGTGTTTTAACGTATGTTGCAAAAGTTTTGAGAAGTTTTTCAAAAAACTAAAAAAAAATCTCACAATAATATATTTGAACTGTAACATGAACCACAAAAAATAACACTATTTCTTAATATAAAAATGATATTAAAGTACTGCTAGTGGGCCATGATCTTCCACGGCTCGCAATTTCCTCTTAATGTTCCTCATTAGGTTTTGGACAGATTCTAAATCAATTTCTCTCATCTTTAACATTATTCTTCTTCTTAACTGCTGTTCGTTTTGAGCTTCCCAGCCATTGTTATAAACTTTGGCACTCAGTTGAGCCCAAACAGTTTCGATAGGTCTTGCTTGAGGAAGATTGGGAGGGTTGTCGTTTCGTGGTACAAAAGCTATTCCGTGTTGTTCTCACGTTGTTCTAGCCAGTTTCTCGTACGCAAAGCATAATGACTTGAAGCCAAATCTGGCCAAAATATTATACTGTCATTAGCAAGGTGAGTATTATTAAAATTGAGTAGTTTAGGCAAACATCTTTGAGTATAGACTTCTGCGGTAACCGCTTCGGCCTTAACTCGTCCAACGTACGGCTGAATTTTAAGTTATTTCTCTTCATTTCTTTACAGTTGTAAAAAATGCGTCCAAGTTTTGTGTTAAAGTGCCAACTCCATGTTCACTTCTGTTGACCATTCTTTGAACTGTAGCAGCATTGGACGTCCAATTGTTGGTAAATTTATTCAAGGAATACCTTCTTCGCATTCACGGATCGCTCGATAAATTGTGGCAACAGAAATATGCGAACTATTTCTTTTTTTCCATGTCGTCCAACTAGACTGTAAATACTCTCCCGAATATCTGATTTGTACGACATTTTGACAACTTATATAATCAAAATGACTTTATTGTTACGTTTAGATGTTGACTAGTTACCATGGTAATGATGACTGGATTGTTTCCAGCTGTGAAACTACCTCCCGAGTTTTGAAAAAAAATTTCAAAGCTTTTGCAACATACGTTATTTGGTTTACCCTATGTTTGTAAGGGATGGAAAACGCAACCCCTAAAATTCATTTCCAATGCAACTTTTTGTTGTTTGTTGAACGTAGACAGCAAAATCAAATCCATATAGCCTCAATTATCTCACTTTTTCTATTCTCTACATGCTTTGTTTGTTCACAGATGTCACGGAAATTTGCAGAAATGTCCAACGAGGTCTCACGCTGTTTGGGAGATGGTTTTGAACGAACTGGATAGAAGAGAAGACCCGAACAGCGACGAATATCTTCCTGGGTGTGCCATGGTGGACTCTTGTTCGAATATATTGACAGGAGATCAGTTCTACAACTTCTTGAACCACAACTTCGACAGGCATTATGAAGAAAACAGGGCTCCATTAGGTTCGTACATTTTTATTCCTATTACATTTAATGCAGCAAACATATGGTGGCTCATGGAAAACATGGAATAGGCATCAAATAGATCGATAATAATTTATCTTTTGTAGAAAAATTAAGTTCAAGAAAGATATATTTCTATTTTATTTAATGCAGGAAATATATAATGTGAAAAAAAGAGAGACCGAGTCTTCCTGTGAGTTGAGTACTAGAGCTATTAAAATTATTTTTGAGAAACACCTATTTTCAACAAAAGGACAAATTTTACATACAAGAAGAAGGGTTACTCTTGGAATGTTCGCCCACATAACGAAGAAGGTACAATGTATATACAGTAAATATGGAATCAATGGATATGTATATCCACAAATGGAGCAAGAATCTCCAATGGATGTAAAATAGACATCAAAAAAATAATATTTCATGTACGTTTGTCGTGAACTTCCACATCCATGGCGTATCCATTGAATGTACATACATAGTATATGTAACATAGACCAGGTATGAACATGTATATTCATGACATATACCATCTATATACTTACATACCAAAGTATATACAATGGATATGTGTATCCACAAATGGAGCATGAACGTGTAATGGATGAAAAATACAGACATAACAAAATTTACATTTCACGTACGTTTGTCGCGAATTTCCACATCCATGGTATATCCATTAAATGTACATTCATGCACATGCATAGTGTGAAAGTTCAATGTAGAGGCAGAAAAATAAACTTTATACATTCATTACGTATTGTTATTAATTCAGGTTCTAGTTACAATAATAATACTTGGCAAAAACAATTACTGTTATTGTCATCTCCTTCCTGTTGCATATATATATATACACAAGCGCTACAGGCCTTGCAGACCCTTGGCTTCTATCTTCTCTACTATTCGTTTCCAACTCTTCCGATCAGTGGCATGTCTCTTCCAGTCCTTTCCACTTATCTCTTGTATATCTTTCTGTACTTCTGTCAGCCATTTTTTCTTTGGTCGTCCCCTTCGTTTTTTCCCTCCTTCTCCTAAAAACGCTACCCTTTTGGTACTTCTCTGTTCTGGCATTCGAATAATATGTCCCAACCATCTAGCTCTTTGTGCCCGGACTTTACTTGTTATGTTAGGTCTTCCATATAGTTGTATTACTTCTTTGTTTGTACGTCTTCTCCATTGCCCCTCATTTGTTTTAGTGCCCCCAAAAATTCTCCTCAATATTTTCCTCTCCCAGATTTCTAGCATTCTTGCATCTTCTTGGGTCATTGTCCACGTTTCACACCCATATAGAACTACCGGTCGTATTACTGTTTCGTAAACTCTAATTTTGGCCCTCCTGGAAACTTCTTTTGCGTTTAAAATTTTCGATAGTGACCCAGCTGCTCTACTACCTCTCAACATCCTCTTATTCATTTCACAGTGTTCTTGACATTTATTGGTAATTGTAACTCCTAGATATTCAAACTCTTCTACCCTTTCAAATTTATATATCCTATTCTGTGTTTGAAATTCTATAAATCTTTGGTTTTCTGATACATCAGCCCGCATTTCCATGTATTTGGTTTTTCCTTCGTTTATTGATAGCCCAAATTTTCTTGCCTCTTCTTCAAATCTTCTAAATACTGCTCCCAGCTGCTTTTTTGACCTTGTCAGGATGACTACATCGTCTGCATATGCAATGCACTGTTCTTTATGATGAAAAAGTAGTCCACATCTCTGTACTTTGCTGTTTCTTACAATTTGTTCTAGTACTAGGTTGAATAAGTCTGTGGCTGTTGCATGGCATGTCTAAAATCACAAAGAAATCATGGTTATAAAATTTTGTAGGTGGTTTGTTCCCCTTACGACTTACCGTCAAACGCTGGATACGAGTGTTATCAGTAGCCAGAAGATAAGTAACATTGCACAATATTTCACTCGATCAGGTAATCAGGCACAACCAGCACCAGCACACACACGCTAACTACGACTAAAGGACGCGATCGGAATACTAGTTGTCCTTCGCGCAGGCGTAAACTACTAGATGTATATATGATACTTAGACCAACTTCTTATGTATATTCACATATGAATATACCTACGTGAATATGCATAGTATATTACACTAGTGTGTATCATTTTTCATACATAATTATGTACATTTAACGTCCTATGAATATTTAAAATACACCTGTTCAAACTGGAATATCTAATGTACATTCTATCGATGTACAAATCCATATAGTTGCTCCCATACAGCACAATATATTCTAGGAACATTCTAAGAATCGCCATTTTGGAACATTGTATCATTCCAAGAAAAGTCCATGAATATATAGATTATCTGATGAACATTCCAAGAATGTGAAAATGGGAATCCAAAAAATGTGCATAGGTTATTCCCTCAGAATATTTTACGATTATTATTAAGATGTATAAAATATTGTAGGAAGATTCCTGGTATATCTTTGAAGAATCATACATAGGTTATTCCCTCAGAATATTCTACGATTGTTATTAAGATGTATCAATTATTGTAGAAAGATTCCTGGTATATCTTTGAAGAATATATGTTGAAAGAAACGAATACCTTTTATCACTTCATTTCGTTTATTTGTAAGTCTTGTTGTCTGCCTAGGTACTTAACGCGAGTAATATACACATATCACCTAGTATCCAACTTTCATACAGTGTTTTGGGCAGCATTGATTTAGGCACACACTAATTATAGATATTGATGAAAAAAATATATATAAAACGGAACCCGGAACCTGTATTTATAATTGCATAAGTTTAATGTACACATTAAAAAAACATTTCATTGCACGGAATCGTCCTCCTGTATTATCCTGCAGTATAAAAAAACCGTTTTATTTTAAAGCATACGATGTACATCCAAATACACTTCATTAATTACAACGCTAGATTTTCACCAAAATGTCGTTGTGCTTTAATCAATTTTAGTAGAATAAACACTGGAAATTCATAGTCACAAATATAGCAAATGTGTTGTTAGTGGTTGTTGTTATACTAATTAAGGTACCTACAACAAGTAAGACTAGAACATAGAGATTAGACTCTGAACAAGAGAGAGCTGCTACCACATGGTGCTATAAAGTCGATAATTTACAGAGACAAAATTTACACTCACCCTAGTCGCTCCTGGATGAAGTTGTAAACTAAATAGCAAGTGAAAATCACGTTTCAGAACACAGTTAACTATCCAATCATCACAGGAGAAAAATGCACAAGCACATCAAGCAGTCACCACCGACCACCGCCACCGTGACGAATG
This sequence comes from Callosobruchus maculatus, assembly GCA_951848785.1. Taxonomy (NCBI): domain Eukaryota; kingdom Metazoa; phylum Arthropoda; class Insecta; order Coleoptera; family Chrysomelidae; genus Callosobruchus; species Callosobruchus maculatus. The sequence goes on along the minus strand of CATOUR010000091.1, from coordinate 118,486 downwards.
AAGCTAACCTCAAAATTCTCAAGCCTAACCTAATCTGTAACGGTGCCACGCGGCGACGCGGCCACGCCTACATTAAGAATCATACCAAAAGGCATATTCATAGATTATATCCTTTAGATAATATTAATTTATGAATATTATCAGAATATTTTGATCGATACGTTCATGGAATAACCATGGCTTAATATTCCTCGTACATCCTCATGGGAGTGAAACTAGTAAAAACATCCATAGAGCGTTCTGTTAATTTTCTGAATATTCTCAATCTATTTTGGATGAAATAAGAATATTCCAGGAATATATTGTGCTGTCTGGGTTATGTGGGTAAGGTTTAATCGCTTAATTCCAAAAAATGACCACTTTTACTTCCCACACCGATAGGTGAGGGGAGTATTGTGATCACGAAAATTTTCGATTTTGAGATAATCCACTTTTTGGGCGTTTCATGATGCCTACATAACGAAAATCCACGTCACTCATTTCCGTCGGTCTGTCTGTCGGTCTGTCTGTCGGTCTGTCTGTCGGTCTGTCTGTCGGTCTGTCTGTCGGTCTGTCTGTCGGTCTGTCTGTCGGTCTGTCTGTCGGTCTGTCTGTCGGTCTGTCTGTCGGTCTGTCTGTCGGTCTGTCTGTCGGTCTGTCTGTCGGTCTGTCTGTCGGTCTGTCTGTCGGTCTGTCTGTCGGTCTGTCTGTCGGTCTGTCTGTCGGTCTGTCTGTCGGTCTGTCTGTCGGTCTGTCTGTCGGTCTGTCTGTCGGTCTGTCTGTCGGTCTGTCTGTCGGTCTGTCTGTCGGTCTGTCTGTCGGTCTGTCTGTCGGTCTGTCTGTCGGTCTGTCTGTCGGTCTGTCTCGCGGTCTGTCTGTCGGTCTGTCTGTCGGTCTGTCTGTCGGTCTGTCTGTCGGTCTGTCTGTCGGTCTGTCTGTCGGTCTGTCTGTCGGTCTGTCTGTCGGTCTGTCTGTCGGTCTGTCGGTCTGTCTGTCGGTCTGTCTGTCGGTCTGTCTGTCGGTTTGTCTGTCGGTCTGTCTGTCGGTCTGTCTGTCGGTCTGTCTGTCGGTCTGTCTGTCGGTCTGTCTGTCGGTCTGTCTGTCGGTCTGTCTGTCGGTCTGTCTGTCGGTCTGTCTGTCGGTCTGTCTGTCGGTCTGTCTGTCGGTCTGTCTGTCTGTCGGTCTGTCTGTCTGTCTGTTGGCGTTTTTCTAGCCTCCTAATCTCAATAACCGCTGCATAGATTTTGATGAAATTTGGGTAGTGATATGATGTAGGGTCGTAGTAGGTAATGTTGCTACAATTTTGAAAATCGGTGCATGGGCGGCGGAGTAATTAGCAAAAAACGAAAAATTTCAAATATGCCTCAAACTTCGTTTTTGGGTGTTTTAGGGGTTCCTGATCATTTTCTACTTTTTTTTTGGGTGGGGGTGAAATTGGGGTGGTTGGGGGGTGGGGGGTTGTAAAGCTGAAAAACTTGTTGTCCTCATAATAGGCTGTCTACTGACCTGAGAGAGAAAGACCTAGCGGTATAATACACTTTTTTAGGTCCATCCGAACATTGCCTTGTGTATTACAGGAACCAAGGGACTTGAACTTCTGATGCATACAAAATACATACGAGTATTACTTTGGATCGTTTTGTATTGTGTTACGTGGAAACTTCTGAATTGACTTTAATGACATTTTGACATAGATTTATTACCGCGACGAGTATCGAAAGCGCGTATGGTTTTTAGAAATCACTTCACTGGCGGCGCGGCAATAATAAAAAAAACTAAAAATATAAAAAATACCTCAAACTTCATTTTAGACGTTTTAGGGGTTCCTGATCATTAAAATTTTTTTGGTTGGGGGTGAAATTAGGGTGGTTCGGGGGTGGGGGTTTGTAAAACTCAAAAAATTGTTGTATTCATGATATATTGTCCATTGACCTGTGAAAGAAGCACCTAGTAGAATAAAACGCTTTTTTTGCGGTCGGGCGAGCGATGATTTGATTGCAGGGGCATCTATGTAGACTATAGTTTCATGCTGTGGGAAAATAATAAAACTGGTATCATCGGAATGTGTGGGAAGTACTGAGTCAATCAACTTGACTACATTTTTTCTTCTCTTCCAGGCCTGTACTTCCACGCGGCCTGGCTGAAGAACAACCCCGAGTTCCTGGACGCCTTCCTCTACTGGATCGACGAGATCCTGTCCAGCCACAACGACGTCTACTTCACGACGATGACCCAGGTGATCCAGTGGATCCAGAACCCGCGCACCGTCACCGAGGTGAAGAACTTCGAGCCCTGGAGGGAAAAGTGCGTCGTGGACGGCATCCCCGCCTGTTGGGTGCCCCATTCCTGCAAACTCACCTCCCCGGAGGTGCCCGGAGAGACCATCAACCTGCAGACGTGCGTGCGCTGCCCCAACAACTACCCGTGGTTGAGCGATCCGACGGGAGATGGCGTCTTCTAAGTGCTGCCCTCTGTAGTGAATTGTGTGCGCGAGAAGGAGCCATCGAGACGGCTGCTGCGGACAGGTATGAGTTGATCTTGTTTCCTCCTGATATGTGTGTACAAGCATCGGCCTTGAGTCATTAATGTCAAATATATACATATACAGGGTGTCCAGTTAGTGTGTAATTCTTCGATATCTTGCAAGATATACCTGATAGAAGAAAATGTCAAATACAATAGTTATTTGGTTACTTAAGACGCATATTCTAAAAATATTTTGAAATATACAGGGTATTGCGGGAAAGCAGGGTAGTGATCAACTTGATTTTTTTATATGGAACTATAACTTTTTATTAAATTCTTTTAGTTTCTATCATTGATCTCTATTCAACTCTACAATATTTTTGGGATCGGTTGCGACGTTGCCAAGTTATAATTTATTTTCTATTCATTTGATATATTCCTTTAACTTTTCTCAATAATATTATACAGCGAGTTACTTGAATATTAAGTGGATATTATTTTGGATGTTACCAGCAATTTCTATCTACAGGGTGTTTTTGGCAGAATTTTAAAGTACGGCAATTTGAAGGTCATTTTACTTTGTTTTTTTAAATGTAACACCCTGTATTTTTTATTTTAAATCGAAATATCTACTAATACCCTATCTCGCCTTGTAATATTCTTTTTCGCGTTTGCGACGTTGCCAAGTTATCAATTATTTTTCCAAATTTTCAAACAAATATCCCCGATTTCAATTTATTTTAAATAGAATCCTCTACTTATTTTTATTGCAATGAATTGCGCATGTTGAATTTAGTAAGATCTCACAATTTCAAAATTTTGTTTCTATTAATTACTGAGATACGGCAACACCGCTTTTTCAGTAAACGGTACCGGAACGCTTAAATATTTCCAAAACTGCCCCGCATGGAGAGGTGAAATTAAATGGTTGGGGGTTTTTAAACATACAGAATTCAAAGACGCTAACGTCAGTGTTGTCAGATTTACCAATTTTATGTCATAATTTTGAATGGAATGCCCCATTTATGAAGTCTAACGTAAAAGTGGTAAATCTGACAATACTGATGTTAGCGTTTTTGAATTCTGTATGTTCAAAAACCCCCAAGTATTGAATTTCACCCTTCCAGCTGTGGCAGTTTTGGAAATATTTAAGCGTTCCGGTACTGTTTATTGAGAAAGCGGTGTTGCCGTAGCTCAGTAACTAATAGAAACAAAATTTTGAAATTGTGAGATCTTACTAAATTCGACATGCGCAATTCATTGCAGTAAAGATAAGTAGAGGATTCTATTTAAAATAAATTGAAATCGGGGATATCTGTTTAGAAATTTGGAGAAATAATTTATAACTTGGCAACATCGCGAACGCAAAAGAAAAATTTATAAGGCGAGATAGGGTATTAGTAGGTATTTCGATTTAAAATAAAAAATACAGGGTATTATATTTAAGAAACAAAGTAAAATGACCTTCAAATTGCCGTAATTTAATATTCTGCCAAAAATACCCTGTAGATACAAATTGCTGGTAGCATCCAAAATAATATCCACTTAATATTCAAGTAACTCGCTGTAGAATATTATTGAGAAAATTTAAAGGAATATATCAATTTGGACGTACTACTTGCGACCTTGTAAATCCGGAAATTAATAGAAAATAATTTATAACTTGGCAACGTCGCAATCGATCCAAAACATTTTAGGGTTAAATAGAGATCAATGATGGAAACTAGAAGAATTTAAGAAAAAGTTATAGTTCTATATAAAAAATTAAGTTGATCACTATCCTACTTTCCCGCAGCACCCTGAATATTTCAAAATATTTTTAGAATATGCGTCTTAAGTAACCAAATAACTTTTGTATTTGACATTTTCTTCTATCAGGTAGATCTTGCGAGATATCGAAGAATTACACACTAACTGGACACCCTGTAGAATACAATGATTTTTCATATGCCATTATTCTGAAAATTAAAAAATGTATTTACCAATCGCAATTTTTTTCAAGCAAGTTCAATTTTCGTGTTTGCAGAAGAACAAAAAAGGACAAGGCGGTATTTTAGAACATTTTTCTTAGAGGAACATTGCCTTAAGAGGGGGTTATAGTACGTACATGGGAGCTGTTTGCAATGGTTCAGCTGTAACCACTTTTTCGCTTTATTGACTATTAATTTTGAGACTACCGAACTGAGAAAAATTTGAGCATGAAGAAAAAGGATAGTTCTAGACAAATATCTTCATATTTTTTTAAATTTCCGAATAGACAATTATTAAAAAATTGCCAAATGTGAAGCTTTTTTCACTAAATTCAAATTGAAGTTTTGATAAAACGAAAACCAAGTTTTTGTGCCAAAAATTATTAATATACAGGGCCAAAATTGTTAAAGCCAGAGCCTTGCACTGAACAGTCGCGCGCCTATTGGGACACTGATAAAAGCGCCACCAATACAAAAGTATGCAAACTACAGTTTATAAATGAGCTTAGGTTCATTCTGAAATGATACCTATAGATATTGTTTTGGGCATCGAAATTTGTAGTCGGTGATTTTGGGTGATTTATTCATATACAGTGCAGGCCAAAAGTTAAAAACTACTAACATTTAAACAAATCGCGGTAATTGGTTTTGAGCAGTTACCATTCTCAGGATTACTGAGAAATCTTCCTATTTTTAACCAAATTGTCATATACAAATATCTATATTATCTCTTGTCATATACAAATATCTAAATTATCTCTTTTACTTTTTACGTTATGACATTGATTAAGGTATTACTTTAATCAATGATTATGATCATGATACATTTTGGAATGTCGCATGTGTAGGTTTTGCATACTAAGGAAACTGCCACTGAACTTGATGTGGTTCCTTTTTAACACACCACCAAAAAGTAATTTTTCTGCTCTGAACACCTTCATCGAGTATTGGCCATTTAAACAAAAGAAAGCGGCGCGTGTAAATATTTCTTTTATAACTTGGCGGTATATCCTTGTAGTAGGGATTATTGTAAATTGGCCACGCCCACTTTTTGCTCGAAGCATTACTTCACCCTTTATCCCGCAAATGTGTTGTCCGCAAGTAGTTTACTATAACCTCCGCTTAAGAAGTAGTAGTCCGCTCCTGTTCACATATTCAAATCTGATAGTTTGATACCGATTCTGTTTATTATGGACTAAATAATGTTAAATAATCAACCAATTCATAGTTTGTAATCACCATATTGAGAACCCGAATAATACTCAATACACATACAAACTGACACCTAACCCCTTATACAGGGTGAGTTTTTAGTACCGGCTCGGTCGATAACTTCACTACTGTAGAAGATAGCGAAAAAAGTTGTATATAAAAGTTGTAGCCAAGAACATGCTCCTTGCTCAGGAAATATTTAGATTTATACAGGGTGATCCATAACTGCGTGGTGGTGCAAACATGCATTTTTTAAATGAGACTTTTTTAAGTTCGATAGTACTTTCTCAAAATAAATAAATTTCATTACACAAATAGAAGCTATATTATAAAATTTACCGAAAAATTGAAATATCTCGGAAACTGATGGACGTAGGTACGACAAGTGCTGTACAAAGGTGAAAGAGCATATTAAAGGCAATTGGTATAATAAAATATTGGGGGTTACATTTAAAAAAAAGAGAGATCTGGATTTTGCATTCTACATCACCCTGTATACGAATATGCGTCACGGGCTTTTTTTATAGCCGATTTTAAAACTAGAGGATATTCTTAATCTTTTCATTTAAAAAAAATATTTTTCATTCATTATTTTTTGATATACAGTACGTTCATTTGACCGCGATTTGGATATAAAAATGGTCATAATTTTTAAAATACCCTGTATAATGTAACAATACTTTATATTAGAAAAACGGAAATCATTAGTAGAATTTGAATTTGGAATAATATATAGGGTGTCTCATTTAAAAAAATGCATGTTTGCATCACCACGTAGTTATGGATCACCCTGTATAAATCTAAGTATTTTCTTAGCATGGAGCATATCCATGGCTACAACTTTTATATACAACGTTTTTCGCTATCTTCTACAGTAGTGGAGTTATCGACCGAGCCGGTACTAAAAACTCCTGTATATAGACAAAAAATTTAAGAGAATATTAGTTGGAACTTTATGAGCATATTTGACCTTGTAAGACACACACAAAATTTTCGAGAGTAATGATGTATGTATAGATTACTAAAAGAAAGAATATGAAAACTGTTTATGACGAAATCTTTTGGTTGCTCTGTAACTTTGACCGAGTTTGCTAAAAACGTAGTTGAAGAAATATTAACTTTTTCTGTTATGTACGTTTGGTGATCATCGTACGTAAAAATATTTAGTGAATAATATGATTGGCTCATACTATTTCCACAGGGACAGTTGCTGCTCCGTGATAACATCTCTACAATAGTGTCGTTACTAGTGATCTTACGTTAAACATTTATTTTTGTATTTATTGCGCAGAGACTGTAACTCGAGTGATCTTTTTTAATTGTTGATTATTATTTTTGTAACAAGGACTGTTTGACGAAATCGGTGACAAAGCCGCACTAGTGACAAATCGCTGAAATACATCGATAAAATTTTTTAAATATTTAAGTATATTTCGAAATATGCATTTTTCATTCTTACACTCTACGTCAAAAACATATTTTGATATTTGTAAATAGAATAGTATTTCGCAAATCTTACGATCATTTTACGTTAAAAATATTTTTCGAGGTTCCCTAATAAAAACTATATTATATTTTGGCAATGAGAAAAAGAGAATGTGTCAAATTTTTATCGATGTATTTTTCGATTTTTTGGGAAAATAGGCGGTACGTTTTTGAAGAGGTGAACGTCACGACATTATGTAATATACACTCCTATTAGGTTTACACGATACTGGATATTTTATGTTTTTTGTAAAAAATTTTGAATAAAATTTAGATAAACCTACCAAGCAGAATGTTTTATTAGTCCTGATATTTGCAAATTGCTCCATTATGAAGCGACATGCCCTCTTGATCCAAGATATGCACATATATGAGAATATAGAAAAAAAAGGTAGGTAAGTTATACTGAATCAATATTTATAAGGTGATGATTATGCATTAAACATTACAACAGATGCCAATATGATGATGAACAATTATTTATTACTGAAATATGTTTATTTAAATTCATTAACTGTATCGGTTTTTTCACGATTATAGCTGTTACATCAATTTTCAACTCAATCAACGTTCAAATAGTTGACATTTACTAGTGTTTCATAATAGTAAGTTTTATATCACCATTTTAGTTTATAATCTGTTGTGTTGAAATGTATATTTTCTTGAATTCTGTCAAAGAAATGCGCATCTATACTACGGTGAGCAATTTTCAATCGTAGATATATTTTATGGAATTAAAAGTTCAAACGAAAGCTGAGTAGAATTTTTAAAAGGACTACAGGGCCTATCATGCCATGCTTTCAAAACTTTTTTTGTACTTCAACCCTTAAAGCTCATCCACAACTTTTATTTTTCAAAGAGCACCCAAAATTTTTCCCTAGACAAATTAGGTCCTTATTTTATTATTCTTGTACTACCTTTGATTTTATGCAGAAAATTTTTTTTAGTAAAGTCGTAAGCATAAAATAAATAAAATAAGGATTTGTTTGTGGCATAATATTTTTGCAAGAAAAACAGATAAAAAAGAAGGGTACTGAAAGATTTGACATATCATGCTTTCGCAACGTTTTTTTTTTTACTTCGACTCATAAAACTCACCCCCAACTTTTCTACCAAATAGCACCCCACAGCTTTTCCCACATTAATGAAGTCACTACACGACGTTGGTTGCTTGGAGAGGACTTTTGACGTAAATCGCCAATTAAGAAACGCAAAATGTTCGCTAACCACTAGTTTTCTTTTAACCTCTAGTTAACTGGCGATTGTGAAACAGGTCCGTCAGCAGCTACGACCGCTGGTCCGACGGATTTAAAGCCGTCAAAATCGTTTGCGCGGCAAAGTTGGAGCGTTCAATGTTCCGTCCGACCTCTTAATGTAAAGGAGAGTTACAAGCTCACAAATAAACAAACAAACATGCTGGGGAAGCTAATAAAAGCGTGTTGAAAACGGACTACTCTGACAAACATTGTAACATTGAATTGTAATAATGGGGAAGTTTCCATTTTTTAAATTTTAGTTAATCAGATAGTCCTAAAGAGTTAGAGAACAACGGCGAAAAAATTTTGTAATTATCTCCATTAATAGAAAAGTTATAGTCCTTCAAAGTTTGAATTGCCGTATCCTCCGCGCGAAGCCGCTGTGACGTCACATGTCACACGACACAATGCAAGCCTGTGCATGCCCTGTCGAGGATGCTGCTCCCGCAAGCCACCACGCCGCCGCCGGCCTCCTCGTTCCTGTTGTTATTCCTTGTTTTCAGTAGGGTAGGCGACGCCGACGGTGATAAAACGATACACCGCAGTTTATTGGTATTCGTGTTATTAGAATATGTCTAGCAGAACGAGAAAACCCACCATAAAAACACCAAACAAATATTTCAATGGATAGCCTATTATGAATACAAAAAATTGAGTTTTATGTTTTTAGTAACACTGTGTGAAAATTTAATTGAAATCAATCCTATAGTTTCCTAGTTACACTATACAGAATGATCAGAAGCAATACTCTCGCATGTATACATCAGAAAATTCTAAGTCGACGATCCGTAATAGCCAAGGTAATGTTCGGATGCACCTAAAAAGGTGTATTATGACGCTAGGCCTTTCTTTCACAGGTTAGTGGACGGCCTGTTATGAATACAATAATTTTTCAGCTTTACAACCCCCCACACCCCCCACACCCCCCCCAATATCACCCCCATCCAAAAAAGTAGAAAATGATCAGGAGCATCTAAAACGCCTAAAAACAAAGTTTGAGTAATATTTAAAATTTTTGGTTTTTTGCCAATTACTCCACCACCCATGTACCGATTTTCAAACTTATAAGAACATTACCTACTACTACCCCACAGCATATCGCTGCCAAATTTCATAACAATCCATGCAGCGGTTACTGAGATTACGTGGCTAGAAAAACGCGTACACACAGACCGACGGAAATGAGTTGTGTGGATTTTCGTTACGTAGACATCATAAAACACCCAAAAAGCGTATTACCTCAAAATCGAAAATTTTCACGATCACAATACTCCCCTCACCTATCGGTGTGGGAAGTAAAAGTCCATAATCATGTCATCTACTTTAGGAAGATTACTAGAATCACCACGAACGTAACCTTTCTCCATACTTCAAAAATATACTGGCGTCTGCCCGTTACAACAAACACCTTCGCCGTTCCACTCAAGTCTATGTCGCATACTGTACAGCGCAGCGTATGCATAGCAGAGTCCCGACCAAACTGTGGCTGCCGCGAACAATTAATAACATGTGAAGCCATACAGATTTTCACCTCCGCGGTCGCTTTACGCAAATATAAAATTGAATAACTCCGCCGTTTTTTGGAATATTCAGATGATTTTTTCGACGTCCTTCAAGTGAAGAAATAGACTATCAGATAGTAATGAATTTTCCAAATTTTATTTTTTGGAAACTTCTCCATTGTAGTAGGTACCTATGTAAGTAGAATCTGGTAACAACACTGACAGGTTGGAGAGAAACCTCGCTCATCTGAATATCGAAGCGCGTAATCTCCGACGATTATGCATTCGTGACACCTGCCCGGTGACGTACCTTATTCAAATTTTTTTCAGAAAAAAAAGCCGCGGCGGCAGCGGCGGTAAGGCGTTACATAAACGTGGTAGGAGTGTGTTGATTACACAACGACGCGACGCGGCGGAGCATGTGAAAGCTGACGCTTCACGCCTGACGCTCGACGCCTGACGCCGTTGCTGCTGCATTCTTTCGGTAGTTCCGTTCTTCTCGAACGCCTAGGACGGTGTCGTTCTGTTGATGCGATTGGAGAAATCAATACGCTCTCCGATTCGCGAAGTCACGATGAGTCTTGAATGTTTGTCAAGGTCGAACATTATTGCAGGGTTCGAATCTATCCGTAACTCCCACCTCGAAGTCGATAGATTAACTGAATCGGTGAGTCGAAGAACAGTAAAAGTTCAAAAACATAGTTTTGAGAGAAATGAAAAAACATATTAACTCCAAAACGAGTAAAGTTACTGTGTTCGCCATCATATAAAAGTTGTTGTAATTCCTTAGACCAATGACAATCCAACATAATAGATCCGAAAGTCTCACCCTCCTCCAAGCTATTAAAAAAGAAGTTGATGATGCCCTTGTACTGTTCTTAAGCCGGCGCCACATATGCGGGTATTTGCCAAATATTCATATGCGCCGTTTTTTCAACCTTGCTCGCCGAATAGCGGGCACGTATCGCCCTTTAGCCGAATAGCATATAATCGGTTTTCGTTGCTCGCCGAATACCGCATATGTGGCGCCGGCTTAAGACCCAGTCTTCTTTTTACAAGCTTTTTTGTATTTTTTTTAGTCTTAGGGTATGAAAACGGCAATAGGGGGTGCTAAGTAAGGTAAGTGTACCAAAAATTGCCATAGAACCTAATAATGCCACCCCAAACAAGGCATACTAATACAGGCGTTGCATGTCAAATGACAACAATGGACGCCAATTGTGAAGGATATGATACGATACAACGTGTTTGGCTGGAGTTCAGATTAGGGTTCTGCCATAAATGTGCGACAATAGTTGCGTTAGCTCTCTCCTATAAGGATATCGATATTTTAAGTGGCACGTGTGCAATTATGTCTGACTATTCTTTGAATTCCTACATTAATGCAGATAGGTGTACATGTGTATAGGTGATGTTTCATAAATTGTGTTGCTGGTGCTATAAGTTTTCTTAACTAAAAAAGGAAAATATTCGACTATGCTACTTGTTCCTAATATTGTGATACAATGGTATACCACAGGCAGTATTCGGAGCACTGGTGACAATATTAGGAGTACTTGCGCATTTTTTTCAACACTCTATTCCTAATGGAGATTGTGTGAGCTCTACGTCTTCATTTGTTCATTTTCCATTATGGTGTTTGTCTTGCTAGCAGTTTTTATCAGTTATGTAATATGGCAATAATAGGAACACTAGTGAGCCTAATATTGTCATGTGGGTCCCTTACAAAGAACTACAATAAATGCATTTATGGCCATTTTATTATTTTTATTTCTTTATAGTGAAAAACATGAATTAGGTATATAAAGCAAACATACTCTTAAGGTGGCAATATTTGGTACACCTATACCTTATTTGAAAAATGTTTTATTATTATTAACGCTATCGCGAATCGTGCTGCTGACAGCCAACAATGAGTTAACCAATGACGTTAAAATCAGTACCTACATGTCCTGGGACTTGTAATGTTTTTCGTCGCAACGCCGTGCTTATAATGCGGTTATTCTTATACTTTGTGATGCTTTGAACTCACGGATTCAATTATTGTCTTGATTTTTTCGTTATGCGTCAAATAATCTCACAATCTGCCCTCCTAAGCCAAAAAGAAGTATCTCGAATTTTCCTCATTTTACATACTTTGATTTATCAAGGATTCCAGATAGGTATAGCGCGCGAAATTGAGAATCCAAGAAAATACGTATTCCCGTGTTAGCGAGGAGGCGTGGCCGCCTGTTCCCTTTCTCCAGTGTATGTGTCTAAGATAAGGGGAGATAAGTCCAAAAATCCAAAGGTAAGGTAAAAAGGTCTAAAGATAAGGTCGACGCTCCTGGCGTTACCTTTAAACGTACAGTAATGATTCAAAAAACAGATTGAAGAATAAAGCCTGCGCTATGTCATTTCGGTGACCTTGCTTTGATGTTGTTAAATTACAGGCATTTGAAAAATGTATGATTTTGCATTGCGAGTTTTTTTGTACACTATAAGTCATTTTTAAAAAATGTCATTCGTTAAGATGTGAACTATTACCTTATAAAATACTATGTATGTAGTTTGGAAACCAAGTGAGTTGTGCGCTTACTTGCAAATCCGTGTTTTACATTGCAAATACGCATTGTATAAATGTGTGTACCCATGCTCCTTAAGTCGCAGTGCCTCAGTGAAAGAAAAAAAAAGTTTTTAGTAGGTCTGTATGCAGTGCAAGTGCCTATTTCTAGCTCGGTTGCCTGATCTGTAGGTAGCACACAGTGCTCAGACTATAAAAACTGCAGCACACAAAGCTCGGACTATAACCAGTGTCTCGTCACATGATTGACTGAAGACCAAGGCACGGCCGAAAGCGCTCCTATTGGTCAATTGCACGTTATTGAGCGCTCCTATTGGTCAATCACACATCAATAAACTTTGAAAATGACCAATGAAAATCAAAGGGTTGCAGGCTCAGAGTAACAACTGAACATAGAGGTAGTAAACAACTTTCTAATAGGCCGACATCTTTTCTTACGTTGTCATATCGACCACCATGTACGGCAATCATAATTATTTACTATCCTTAATTGTATAGTATCCAGAAGTATTCCATTCTACGTTAAAAAGACGGTATTTTGATGGTTCAGGAATGATTACAGGAAAATCAATAGATATGTTGACCTCTACTGCGTTACTGCATATTTCTTCATCATACACGCAAATTGTGAAGTCTTGCATAATTTTGAGGAGCTGGCAACGTCGCATGCCCTCGACTGTCAACCGTTTGCTTTGTTTATGCGTCTTTTATGCTTGGTCAGTAAAATCGAATTTGCTATTTGTTGGTAACTGTAGTGAAGCTTTACGGACTTGCTGTGCTATTATTCGAGTGTAGTTTTTCGAGATGGAACTTAAAAAGTGCGGTGTTTGCATTGGAAGAATTGTTAGTTGGCGTTACACAGCGTTGTTTACAATTTGAACTGTCACTGCGAGGTCACAGCTGATCAATATTTGGTGGCTGAAGTGTCAAAAGATGATGGCTTTGAGCACGCCATGCTGAAGTGGTTTGTTTACTACCTCTATGTTCAGTTGTTACTCTGAGGTTACAGGTGATATATGAACAGAAGCTCCTTCTGCTGACATGCCTCAGTCATCTTCTCTTGTTCGAGTTGCTATGCGTTGTTTACATCGGCGATTCTAACCTACAACCTATTACTTAAAATGATATTTAATAAACAGATGAACGCCATATTTAAGATGAAGTTTGGCCAACTTTCCTCAGAGGAATGAATGAAACAACGAATACTTGTGATCGAAAAAACCAGTAAAGATAGAGCTTTTGTTTTATTGAACGACTAATAAAAATTAAATTACATTTATAATATAACCTGTTTTCGCCATCGACGGACATGGCTTATTACTCAATACCGCACATTTTGGGTACCTATCAGAACTACCTCCCACTCCCACTGACACGTGTTTTTCGAAGTTGTAAACATGTTTAAGAGTCAATTAGATAACAAAAAAGGGCGATTAAGCATGTAGGTTTTTTTTGATGTATAAAACATCAAAATCGAAAAGTTCCACCATCGTAAAATGAATTTTTCATTGCTTAGTTATTTAGCCCTTATTTGTGATACATCCTGTATAATATGACTCATTGTTTATTGGATTTCAAGAGAGTGTTTTCACGTGTGACCAGCGCCGACAAAAAATATAAATAATAAAGGCACGTTTCTTTTCATGCTTTGCATTACCAACATAGTTAACAGTACATCTACTTCGTATGTGATACAGGTACTACACCTTACAGTGCCTTCTTGTCGTCTTTTCAGTTACTTTCAGTTATACTATTCGTAAATATAAACATGTTGACAAATATTTGCTCTGGGTGGACGAGTTGAGAAGAGTCAGGACACCTTCCTGTCCTTGGGGTGAGAAATTGCCCCTAAAGGCGTATGAACCAGTAGATATCATCTGGTTAACGGCATGAGAATGCTGAAAGCAAATGGGAAACTACTGCATTAAAGATCTTAAATATATCCCAAGAGAAACTCGTAAAATGAATAAATCCATTTTACGAGTTCACAACATGTCTGTTAAGACATTGTGTCTATGATGATGATGACAAATATTTTAACAAAGTTAGGTACATATTTTGTAAATAATAGAGATGAAGGTTGAATACTCTATACCTCCTAGAAGGTATCAAAATTTCACTTCAATCCAGTTAAATTTTTGCAAGTTATTGGTTATGCAACTTTTTTTTCAATTTATGATTTGCAGCATCAACTACAGGTTTGTTCCTTTTTTGTATGGTCAGCCTCCCGCAAAGGCTGAAAACCTATGGCGCTGTAGAAGCGCTGCGAGAGGATAAGTGTATGAGCACTTTAGATTTGAAACGCTGCAGGTTGTAGTCGTCAGGAAACAAATTCCCCGGCAGCTCATTCCACAGCGTCGAAGTTCTCCAGAAGAGGGAATGCTGGAGGAGACTGGTTCGGGGAGTAGGGACCTCGACCTGGTAAGGATGCACTCTCTAGTGTTCCTCGTTCTGACGGCGTTTGGTGTTAGTATCTGGGAGTTCTCACCGAACATCTTCCGTGATAGAATCTGTAAAACAGGGTCAGGTCAGCAACCTTTCTTCGAGGCTATGGAGGTTAGTCGTATCGCTTAGTCTAATTGCACCCTTCTGGATATTGTCCAGAAGCTTCAGAGAGTGCTTCGGAGCGCCTCCCCTCACGTGGGAGCAATACTCCAACAATGGTCGGATCTGTGCCTTGTAGAGCAGCAGTAGTTGCTCTGGAGTATACAGCTTCCTACAGCGGAACAAAACTCCGAGCTTCTGGGATGCCGTTTTAGCAATACTGACGACGTGGTCGTGCCAGGACGTGTTGATGTTGATACCCAATGAAGGTGACTCGACTATTAGGTGACCCTCGATTTCCACAGTTGGTAAGCCAAGGTGAGATTGCTTTGTCAGTGTTGTTGCCTCAGCTTTCTGTACGTTAAGTTGTACTTTATTTACGACTCCCCACTCGACAACTTTTGATATCTACGTTGATCTGTGAGGCATGTTGCTGACGCCGACGTACCGTCTCCTGGGATGATACTGGCTTGCCTGGTTCCATGCACGATATCAATGTACTGCGAAGCTGTAGATTGGATTGGATGTTATTTCCAGGAGGAAGACTCTGTACCTCCTAGAACGTATCAAAATTTAATTACAGTCGCGTTAGATCTTTGGAAGTTATAACCTATTAGCTGCTTACTCATTTATATCCTCCAATATAATTAGCTCCTTTTCAAGAAAGTTAATAGCCTGCAAGTTATACTGTTGTCTACCCATACATTGTTGAAGTTCAAAGAGTACATGGTCTACTGTCACTACTAAATCACATGTGCACAAGAGGACACAATAAAAGGTAGAAAGAATTCAGATGCATTTGACCGATTTTTATTCGTGTCAAATAAATATGTTATTTTCTTTTAAGATCTTTAGGGTAAGGCAAGTTATTTATTGTTTGCCGTATACATCTCAGTTTGTGCTGCTATGATGCCAGTCTTGTCGCCATTTTGCACATATTGTTATTAGTGTATGAGTACATAAAGTTTAGGGTTAGCTTTTTAGAAGCGCTATATTGGTGGAAGAATAATCTTGGATGAAGAATAAGTTCCATATCATATTTACCTATTTTTTTTTATAACTGAGCAGACCGCGCAGGCAGAGCCTAAATACCAGAGTACCGCGGCTGCTGTGAAAGGGTTATGTTAGGGGAAGTTTGTTAACGCGAGATTTGAATGGGCCAATACCCGCAGGTTCAATAAATACATCTTCTGGCAGTCCATTCCAAGCCTTGGACACCCTGGGAATAAATGTGCGGTTGTACCGCTCAGTTCTTGATGTATGAAGAAGGACCGTCTTAGGATGAGATACAGCGGTCGCACGGGTACATCTGATAGGAGCAGTGAGCGGCGGAACGATAGAGGATAGCTCAGAGGAGCAGATTTCGTTGGAATATCGGTAGAAGAGTGAGAGGTCACCAACAACACGCCGGTGAGAGAGTGAATAAAGGTGGCGCGTTAAGGCCGGATCGCCAATTAGTCGAATTGCCCTTCTCTGGACGGCATCTAGTATAGACAGGGTAGTAGGGGCAGCAGCTCCCCAGACATGAGAGCAATATTCCGGGCGAGGTCTTATCTGGGCTTTATATAGCGTGAGGAAGTTACATGGTGAGAAATACTCACTACTCTAAATAGGTACCCAAGCTTTTTACCAGCAGCTGTTGCAATTGACGCGACGTGTTCGTGCCAGATCAGAATTTCTGTAATGTTGACTCCTAACAGCATGAATGAGTGACTCCTTGGCAGAGCCTGGTTGTTCATTAGAACCTGGTGTTGGCTTAGGCACTTCTTGTTTGATATACTGGGTCTTGGAGGTATTAAATTTAACCATATTCTTAAGCCCCCAAGCGGTAATGGTATCGAGATCCTTTGAAAGTGAAGCTGCCACTGCCAGTCTTCTGCGTTCCAGCTCGACCACAGAGATCGGTCTATTGCTCATAATGCCCGCATGCAGCATACTGTCATCCGCAAAACTGTGGATTGGGTTTTTTGCGCAAATATACAAAGAGTGAGACTGTATGCAGGCACTGTTCAGAGTAGCACTGAAATGTAACTATCTTCAATGTGTCCAAAATAACCCTATCATAAGTATTATGATAATCTTCAACTTCATGCCTGTAAAAACACTATAGTACTGATTACTGAAGCATTTCATAATCTTAACCAAAACCAAAGCAGTATATTTTGACAGTATTACCACTATTCTTGATTTGATAATGTCTCTATATCTGTGTATTTCTCTTCCCCATTATTATGATAAGGAGTTTCGAGATATGTACAGCTTGGCAGCTTCAGAAATTGCCATTCATTGCACGATTAAACTTACAAGTCAGACGTCACACACCTTGCAGATTGAAAAAATTAAATCAAAAATAAAAGAACGCATGGACA
The DNA here is from genome assembly GCA_951848785.1 of Callosobruchus maculatus. Taxonomy (NCBI): domain Eukaryota; kingdom Metazoa; phylum Arthropoda; class Insecta; order Coleoptera; family Chrysomelidae; genus Callosobruchus; species Callosobruchus maculatus. The sequence continues at coordinate 101,140 of CATOUR010000091.1, read as the reverse complement.
AATTGGATTTTCAGTACAAATGAGGTGCGGTCATGTCGATTCAAGTAAACAAAGATCTGGTAAAAACACCTACAAGGGAAACAGGTATTGGGACCTTGATAGCCACACTAATTGTAGATTAATGTTGATTTATTTATAAAACGCATAGACTGAAACAGCATAAAGATTGCTGAAGAATGCAGTTATGCCTGGCTGATCTAGAGGTCGCACAAGGGAAGGGTAAGAACCAAAATAGCGTCAAGTAGTCTGACTCAGACTTCTTATGCACGATTGGTAAAGTTGGATCTGGGGTGCGAATTCTCCTATGCAACTAAGAGAGACATATGGGTAGAACCATCAGTTAAAAAGAGACACCTAACCCCTTATACAGGGTGAGTTTTTACTACCGGCTGGATCGATAACTCCACTACTGTAGCGTACTGTGCAGTAATTTGAAACGTGGCACCAACCAATTTTCTAATATGAACTTTGTATAGCTGTGCCCACAGTATGTCACAGTCAAATACCTTCTCTACTCCTTCAAAGTTCCTTCATATGAAAGCCATAGCTATAACAATAGAATTTGAGTCGTGATATGTTAGCTATGTTGACACTCAGTCTCTAGTAGCAATCAAAGCATAACATAGGCAAATGTACGAATGCTTTGAATGTCTTTCGCATACTCTCACGACATACCTATTGGCATTTCTGGGAACTCGCTAACAATTAGTGTCTATTTACGAAATAATTTATTACATCTATATACCCTATAAGTGTATATCCACCTAGAAAACGTAATCACGATTATTGCCGAGCGAGATCTTATTTCTTCTAATTCGCCTAAAACGATCATCGTTTAAGAGAAGCGTCGAGATCGAAGATCTAGAGCAAACAACACGAATTGGTATTATAATGATTGCCATGTATGAATTGAATATTTCTTTTGAATGAATCAACATCAACTCAGGTAACGAAGTTCAAAAGTTTTCAGACCTTCATATCTTCATGTTTACCCTGAAAATCTAGAACCGTTATCCGACTTCATATCAGGATGAAAACTCGTATCATGGATAGTTTGAGGGCGCTAAATACAAATCCAGCATCTGTTTTGGGTTTCAACCTCAGGTAACGAACTTCAAAAATTTTCGGACATTCATATCTTCATGTTTACCCTAAAAATCTAAAATCGTTATGCGGCTTCCTATAAGGATGAAAACTCGTGTCATGTATGGTTTGAGGGCGCTAAATACAAATCCAGTATTTGTTTTGGGTTTCAACCTCACGTAACGGAATTCAAAAATTTTCAGACCTTCATATCTTCATGTTTATCCTAAAAATCTAAAATCGTTATGCGGCTTCCTATCAGGATGAAAACGCGTGTCATGTATAGCTTGAGGGCGCTAATTACAAATCCACCATCTATTTTGGGATTCACCTCAGGTAAAAAGCTTCAAAAATTTTCAGACCCTCATATCTTCATGTTTACCTTAAAAATCTAAAATCGTTATCCGTCTTCCTAGCAAGGATGAAAACTCGTGTCATGTATAGTTTGAGGGCGCTTATTACAAATCCAGCATCTATTTTGGGTTTCAACCTCAGGTAACGAAATTCAAAAATTTTCAGACCCTCATAACTTCATGTTTACCCTAAAAATCTAAAATCGTTATCCGACTTCATATCAGGATGAAAACTCGTGTCATGTATAGTTTGAGGGTGCCTGTTACAAATCCAGCATCTATTTTGGGTTTCAACCTCAGGTAACGAAATTCAAAAATTTTCAGACCCCCGTAACTTCATGTTTACCCTAAAAATCTAAAATCGTTGTCCGACTTCCTGTCAGGATGAAAACTCGTGTCATGTATAATTTGAGGGCGCTTGTTACAAATCCAGCATCTATTTTGGGTTTCAACCTCAGGTAACGAAATTCAAAAATTTTCAGACCCCCATAACTTCATGTTTACCCTAAAAATCTAAAATCGTTATCCGACTTCATATCAGGATGAAAACTCGTGTCATGTATAGTTTGAGGGCGCTTATTACAAATCCACCATCTATTTTGGGTTTCAACCTCAGGTAACGAAATTCAAAAATTTTCAGACCCCCATAACTTCATGTTTACCCTAAAAATCTAAAATCGTTATCCGACTTCATATCAGGATGAAAACTCGTGTCATGTATATTTTGAGGGTGCCTGTTACAAATCCAGCATCTATTTTGGGATTCACCTCAGGTAAAAAGCTTCAAAAATTTTCAGACCCTCATATCTTCATGTTTACCTTAAAAATCTAAAATCGTTATCCGTCTTCCTAGCAAGGATGAAAACTCGTGTCATGTATAGTTTGAGGGCGCTTATTACAAATCCAGCATCTATTTTGGGTTTCAACCTCAGGTAACGAAATTCAAAAATTTTCAGACCCCCATAACTTCATGTTTACCCTAAAAATCTAAAATCGTTATCCGACTTCATATCAGGATGAAAACTCGTGTCATGTATATTTTGAGGGTGCCTGTTACAAATCCAGCATCTATTTTGGGATTCACCTCAGGTAAAAAGCTTCAAAAATTTTCAGACCCTCATATCTTCATGTTTACCTTAAAAATCTAAAATCGTTATCCGTCTTCCTAGCAAGGATGAAAACTCGTGTCATGTATAGTTTGAGGGCGCTTATTACAAATCCAGCATCTATTTTGGGTTTCAACCTCAGGTAACGAAATTCAAAAATTTTCAGACCCTCATAACTTCATGTTTACCCTAAAAATCTAAAATCGTTATCCGACTTCATATCAGGATGAAAACTCGTGTCATGTATAGTTTGAGGGCGCTTATTACAAATCCACCATCTATTTTGGGTTTCAACCTCAGGTAACGAAATTCAAAAATTTTCAGACCCCCATAACTTCATGTTTACCCTAAAAATCTAAAATCGTTATCCGACTTCATATCAGGATGAAAACTCGTGTCATGTATATTTTGAGGGTGCCTGTTACAAATCCAGCATCTATTTTGGGATTCACCTCAGGTAAAAAGCTTCAAAAATTTTCAGACCCTCATATCTTCATGTTTACCTTAAAAATCTAAAATCGTTATCCGTCTTCCTAGCAAGGATGAAAACTCGTGTCATGTATAGTTTGAGGGCGCTTATTACAAATCCAGCATCTATTTTGGGTTTCAACCTCAGGTAACGAAATTCAATAATTTTCAGACCCTCATAACTTCATGTTTACCCTAAAAATCTAAAATCGTTATCCGACTTCATATCAGGATGAAAACTCGTGTCATGTATAGTTTGAGGGCGCTTATTACAAATCCAGCATCTATTTTGGGTTTCAACCTCAGGTAACGAAATTCAAAAATTTTCAGACCCTCATAACTTCATGTTTACCCTAAAAATCTAAAATCGTTATCCGACTTCATATCAGGATGAAAACTCGTGTCATGTATAGTTTGAGGGTGCCTGTTACAAATCCAGCATCTATTTTGGGATTCACCTCAGGTAAAAAGCTTCAAAAATTTTCAGACCCTCATATCTTCATGTTTACCTTAAAAATCTAAAATCGTTATCCGTCTTCCTAGCAAGGATGAAAACTCGTGTCATGTATAGTTTGAGGGCGCTTATTACAAATCCAGCATCTATTTTGGGTTTCAACCTCAGGTAACGAAATTCAAAAATTTTCAGACCCTCATAACTTCATGTTTAGCCTAAAAATCTAAAATCGTTATCCGACTTCATATCAGGATGAAAACTCGTGTCATGTATAGTTTGAGGGTGCCTGTTACAAATCCAGCATCTATTTTGGGTTTCAACCTCAGGTAACGAAATTCAAAAATTTTCAGACCCCCGTAACTTCATGTTTACCCTAAAAATCTAAAATCGTTGTCCGGCTTCCTGTCAGTATGAAAACTCGTGTCATGTATAATTTGAGGGCGCTTGTTACAAATCCAGCATCTATTTTGGGTTTCAACCTCAGGTAACGAAATTCAAAAATTTTCAGACCCCCATAACTTCATGTTTACCCTAAAAATCTAAAATCGTTATCCGACTTCATATCAGGATGAAAACTCGTGTCATGTATAGTTTGAGGGCGCTTATTACAAATCCACCATCTATTTTGGGATTCACCTCAGGTAAAAAGCTTCAAAAATTTTCAGACCCTCATATCTTCATGTTTACCTTAAAAATCTAAAATCGTTATCCGTCTTCCTAGCAAGGATGAAAACTCGTGTCATGTATAGTTTGAGGGCGCTTATTACAAATCCAGCATCTATTTTGGGTTTCAACCTCAGGTAACGAAATTCAAAAATTTTCAGACCCTCATAACTTCATGTTTACCCTAAAAATCTAAAATCGTTATCCGACTTCATATCAGGATGAAAACTCGTGTCATGTATAGTTTGAGGGTGCCTGTTACAAATCCAGCATCTATTTTGGGTTTCAACCTCAGGTAACGAAATTCAAAAATTTTCAGACCCCCGTAACTTCATGTTTACCCTAAAAATCTAAAATCGTTGTCCGACTTCCTGTCAGGATGAAAACTCGTGTCATGTATAATTTGAGGGCGCTTGTTACAAATCCAGCATCTATTTTGGGTTTCAACCTCAGGTAACGAAATTCAAAAATTTTCAGACCCCCATAACTTCATGTTTACCCTAAAAATCTAAAATCGTTATCCGACTTCATATCAGGATGAAAACTCGTGTCATGTATAGTTTGAGGGCGCTTATTACAAATCCACCATCTATTTTGGGTTTCAACCTCAGGTAACGAAATTCAAAAATTTTCAGACCCCCATAACTTCATGTTTACCCTAAAAATCTAAAATCGTTATCCGACTTCATATCAGGATGAAAACTCGTGTCATGTATAGTTTGAGGGTGCCTGTTACAAATCCAGCATCTATTTTGGGATTCACCTCAGGTAAAAAGCTTCAAAAATTTTCAGACCCTCATATCTTCATGTTTACCTTAAAAATCTAAAATCGTTATCCGTCTTCCTAGCAAGGATGAAAACTCGTGTCATGTATAGTTTGAGGGCGCTTATTACAAATCCAGCATCTATTTTGGGTTTCAACCTCAGGTAACGAAATTCAAAAATTTTCAGACCCTCATAACTTCATGTTTACCCTAAAAATCTAAAATCGTTATCCGACTTCATATCAGGATGAAAACTCGTGTCATGTATAGTTTGAGGGCGCTTATTACAAATCCAGCATCTATTTTGGGTTTCAACCTCAGGTAACGAAATTCAAAAATTTTCAGACCCTCATAACTTCATGTTTACCCTAAAAATCTAAAATCGTTATCCGACTTCATATCAGGATGAAAACTCGTGTCATGTATAGTTTGAGGGTGCCTGTTACAAATCCAGCATCTATTTTGGGATTCACCTCAGGTAAAAAGCTTCAAAAATTTTCAGACCCTCATATCTTCATATTTACCTTAAAAATCTAAAATCGTTATCCGTCTTCCTAGCAAGGATGAAAACTCGTGTCATGTATAGTTTGAGGGCGCTTATTACAAATCCAGCATATATTTTGGGTTTCAACCTCAGGTAACGAAATTCAAAAATTTTCAGACCCTCATAACTTCATGTTTACCCTAAAAATCTAAAATCGTTATCCGACTTCATATCAGGATGAAAACTCGTGTCATGTATAGTTTGAGGGTGCCTGTTACAAATGCAGCATCTATTTTGGGTTTCAACCTCAGGTAACGAAATTCAAAAATTTTCAGACCCCCGTAACTTCATGTTTACCCTAAAAATCTAAAATCGTTGTCCGACTTCCTGTCAGTATGAAAACTCGTGTCATGTATAATTTGAGGGCGCTTGTTACAAATCCAGCATCTATTTTGGGTTTCAACCTCAGGTAACGAAATTCAAAAATTTTCAGACCCCCATAACTTCATGTTTACCCTAAAAATCTAAAATCGTTATCCGACTTCATATCAGGATGAAAACTCGTGTCATGTATAGTTTGAGGGCGCTTATTACAAATCCACCATCTATTTTGGGATTCACCTCAGGTAAAAAGCTTCAAAAATTTTCAGACCCTCATTCTTCATGTTTACCTTAAAAATCTAAAATCGTTATCCGTCTTCCTAGCAAGGATGAAAACTCGTGTCATGTATAGTTTGAGGGCGCTTATTACAAATCCAGCATCTATTTTGGTTTCAACCTCAGGTAACGAAATTCAAAAATTTTCAGACCCTCATAACTTCATGTTTACCCTAAAAATCTAAAATCGTTATCCGACTTCATATCAGGATGAAAACTCGTGTCATGTATAGTTTGAGGGTGCCTGTTACAAATCCAGCATCTATTTTGGGTTTCAACCTCAGGTAACGAAATTCAAAAATTTTCAGACCCCCGTAACTTCATGTTTACCCTAAAAATCTAAAATCGTTGTCCGACTTCCTGTCAGTATGAAAACTCGTGTCATGTATAATTTGAGGGCGCTTGTTACAAATCCAGCATCTATTTTGGGTTTCAACCTCAGGTAACGAAATTCAAAAATTTTCAGACCCCCATAACTTCATGTTTACCCTAAAAATCTAAAATCGTTATCCGACTTCATATCAGGATGAAAACTCGTGTCATGTATAGTTTGAGGGCGCTTATTACAAATCCAGCATCTGTTTTGGGTTTCAACCTCAGGTAACGAAATTCAAAAATTTTCAGACCCCCATAACTTCATGTTTACCCTAAAAATCTAAAATCGTTATCCGACTTCATATCAGGATGAAAACTCGTGTCATGTATAGTTTGAGGGCGCTTATTACAAATCCACCATCTATTTTGGGTTTCAACCTCAGGTAACGAAATTCAAAAATTTTCAGACCCCCATAACTTCATGTTTACCCTAAAAATCTAAAATCGTTATCCGACTTCATATCAGGATGAAAACTCGTGTCATGTATAGTTTGAGGGCGCTTATTACAAATCCACCATCTATTTTGGGATTCACCTCAGGTAAAAAGCTTCAAAAATTTTCAGACCCTCATATCTTCATGTTTACCTTAAAAATCTAAAATCGTTATCCGTCTTCCTAGCAAGGATGAAAACTCGTGTCATGTATAGTTTGAGGGCGCTTATTACAAATCCAGCATCTATTTTGGGTTTCAACCTCAGGTAACGAAATTCAAAAATTTTCAGACCCTCATAACTTCATGTTTACCCTAAAAATCTAAAATCGTTATCCGACTTCATATCAGGATGAAAACTCGTGTCATGTATAGTTTGAGGGTGCCTGTTACAAATCCAGCATCTATTTTGGGTTTCAACCTCAGGTAACGAAATTCAAAAATTTTCAGACCCCCGTAACTTCATGTTTACCCTAAAAATCTAAAATCGTTGTCCGACTTCCTGTCAGGATGAAAACTCGTGTCATGTATAATTTGAGGGTGCCTGTTACAAATCCAGCATCTATTTTGGGTTTCAACCTCAGGTAACGAAATTCAAAAATTTTCAGACCCTCATAACTTCATGTTTACCCTAAAAATCTAAAATCGTTATCCGACTTCATATCAGGATGAAAACTCGTGTCATGTATAGTTTGAGGGTGCCTGTTACAAATCCAGCATCTATTTTGGGTTTCAACCTCAGGTAACGAAATTCAAAAATTTTCAGACCCCCGTAACTTCATGGTTACCCTAAAAATCTAAAATCGTTGTCCGACTTCCTGTCAGTATGAAAACTCGTGTCATGTATAATTTGAGGGCGCTTGTTACAAATCCAGCATCTATTTTGGGTTTCAACCTCAGGTAACGAAATTCAAAAATTTTCAGACCCCCATAACTTCATGTTTACCCTAAAAATCTAAAATCGTTATCCGACTTCATATCAGGATGAAAACTCGTGTCATGTATAGTTTGAGGGCGCTTATTACAAATCCAGCATCTGTTTTGGGTTTCAACCTCAGGTAACGAAATTCAAAAATTTTCAGACCCCCATAACTTCATGTTTACCCTAAAAATCTAAAATCGTTATCCGACTTCATATCAGGATGAAAACTCGTGTCATGTATAGTTTGAGGGCGCTTGTTACAAATCCACCATCTATTTTGGGTTTCAACCTCAGGTAACGAAATTCAAAAATTTTCAGACCCCCATAACTTCATGTTTACCCTAAAAATCTAAAATCGTTATCCGACTTCATATCAGGATGAAAACTCGTGTCATGTATAGTTTGAGGGTGCCTGTTACAAATCCAGCATCTATTTTGGGATTCACCTCAGGTAAAAAGCTTCAAAAATTTTCAGACCCTCATATCTTCATGTTTACCTTAAAAATCTAAAATCGTTATCCGTCTTCCTAGCAAGGATGAAAACTCGTGTCATGTATAGTTTGAGGGCGCTTATTACAAATCCAGCATCTATTTTGGGTTTCAACCTCAGGTAACGAAATTCAAAAATTTTCAGACCCTCATAACTTCATGTTTACCCTAAAAATCTAAAATCGTTGTCCGACTTCCTGTCAGGATGAAAACTCGTGTCATGTATAATTTGAGGGTGCCTGTTACAAATCCAGCATCTATTTTGGGTTTCAACCTCAGGTAACGAAATTCAAAAATTTTCAGACCCCCATAACTTCATGTTTACCCTAAAAATCTAAAATCGTTATCCGACTTCATATCAGGATGAAAACTCGTGTCATGTATAGTTTGAGGGTGCCTGTTACAAATCCAGCATCTATTTTGGGTTTCAACCTCAGGTAACGAAATTCAAAAATTTTCAGACCCCCGTAACTTCATGTTTACCCTAAAAATCTAAAATCGTTGTCCGACTTCCTGTCAGGATGAAAACTCGTGTCATGTATAATTTGAGGGTGCCTGTTACAAATCCAGCATCTATTTTGGGTTTCAACCTCAGGTAACGAAATTCAAAAATTTTCAGACCCCCATAACTTCATGTTTACCCTAAAAATCTAAAATCGTTATCCGACTTCATATCAGGATGAAAACTCGTGTCATGTATAGTTTGAGGGCGCTTATTACAAATCCAGCATCTGTTTTGGGTTTCAACCTCAGGTAACGAAATTCAAAAATTTTCAGACCCCCATAACTTCATGTTTACCCTAAAAATCTAAAATCGTTATCCGACTTCATATCAGGATGAAAACTCGTGTCATGTATAGTTTGAGGGTGCCTGTTACAAATCCAGCATCTATTTTGGGATTCACCTCAGGTAAAAAGCTTCAAAAATTTTCAGACCCTCATATCTTCATGTTTACCTTAAAAATCTAAAATCGTTGTCCGACTTCATATCAGGATGAAAACTCGTGTCATGTATAGTTTGAGGGTGCCTGTTACAAATCCAGCATCTATTTTGGGATTCACCTCAGGTAAAAAGCTTCAAAAATTTTCAGACCCTCATATCTTCATGTTTACCTTAAAAATCTAAAATCGTTATCCGACTTCATATCAGGATGAAAACTCGTGTCATGTATAGTTTGAGGGTGCCTGTTACAAATCCAGCATCTATTTTGGGATTCACCTCAGGTAAAAAGCTTCAAAAATTTTCAGACCCTCATATCTTCATGTTTACCTTAAAAATCTAAAATCGTTATCCGACTTCATATCAGGATGAAAACTCGTGTCATGTATAGTTTGAGGGTGCCTGTTACAAATCCAGCATCTATTTTGGGATTCACCTCAGGTAAAAAGCTTCAAAAATTTTCAGACCCTCATATCTTCATGTTTACCTTAAAAATCTAAAATCGTTATCCGTCTTCCTAGCAAGGATGAAAACTCGTGTCATGTATAGTTTGAGGGCGCTTATTACAAATCCAGCATCTATTTTGGGTTTCAACCTCAGGTAACGAAATTCAAAAATTTTCAGACCCTCATAACTTCATGTTTACCCTAAAAATCTAAAATCGTTGTCCGACTTCCTGTCAGGATGAAAACTCGTGTCATGTATAATTTGAGGGTGCCTGTTACAAATCCAGCATCTATTTTGGGTTTCAACCTCAGGTAACGAAATTCAAAAATTTTCAGACCCCCATAACTTCATGTTTACCCTAAAAATCTAAAATCGTTATCCGACTTCATATCAGGATGAAAACTCGTGTCATGTATAGTTTGAGGGTGCCTGTTACAAATCCAGCATCTATTTTGGGTTTCAACCTCAGGTAACGAAATTCAAAAATTTTCAGACCCCCGTAACTTCATGTTTACCCTAAAAATCTAAAATCGTTGTCCGACTTCCTGTCAGGATGAAAACTCGTGTCATGTATAATTTGAGGGTGCCTGTTACAAATCCAGCATCTATTTTGGGTTTCAACCTCAGGTAACGAAATTCAAAAATTTTCAGACCCTCATAACTTCATGTTTACCCTAAAAATCTAAAATCGTTGTCCGACTTCCTGTCAGGATGAAAACTCGTGTCATGTATAGTTTGAGGGTGCCTGTTACAAATCCAGCATCTATTTTGAGTTTCAACCTCAGGTAACGAAATTCAAAAATTTTCAGACCCTCATAACTTCATGTTTACCCTAAAAATCTAAAATCGTTATCCGACTTCATATCAGGATGAAAACTCGTGTCATGTATAGTTTGAGGGTGCCTGTTACAAATCCAGCATCTATTTTGGGTTTCAACCTCAGGTAACGAAATTCAAAAATTTTCAGACCCCCATAACTTCATGTTTACCCTAAAAATCTAAAATCGTTATCCGACTTCATATCAGGATGAAAACTCGTGTCATGTATAGTTTGAGGGTGCCTGTTACAAATCCAGCATCTATTTTGGGTTTCAACCTCAGGTAACGAAATTCAAAAATTTTCAGACCCCCATAACTTCATGTTTACCCTAAAAATCTAAAATCGTTATCCGACTTCATATCAGGATGAAAACTCGTGTCATGTATAGTTTGAGGGTGCCTGTTACAAATCCAGCATCTATTTTGGGATTCACCTCAGGTAAAAAGCTTCAAAAATTTTCAGACCCTCATATCTTCATGTTTACCTTAAAAATCTAAAATCGTTATCCGTCTTCCTAGCAAGGATGAAAACTCGTGTCATGTATAGTTTGAGGGCGCTTATTACAAATCCAGCATCTATTTTGGGTTTCAACCTCAGGTAACGAAATTCAAAAATTTTCAGACCCTCATAACTTCATGTTTACCCTAAAAATCTAAAATCGTTGTCCGACTTCCTGTCAGGATGAAAACTCGTGTCATGTATAATTTGAGGGTGCCTGTTACAAATCCAGCATCTATTTTGGGTTTCAACCTCAGGTAACGAAATTCAAAAATTTTCAGACCCCCATAATTTCATGTTTACCCTAAAAAACTAAAATCGTTATCCGACTTCATATCAGGATGAAAACTCGTGTCATGTATAGTTTGAGGGTGCCTGTTACAAATCCAGCATCTATTTTGGGTTTCAACCTCAGGTAACGAAATTCAAAAATTTTCAGACCCCCGTAACTTCATGTTTACCCTAAAAATCTAAAATCGTTGTCCGACTTCCTGTCAGGATGAAAACTCGTGTCATGTATAATTTGAGGGTGCCTGTTACAAATCCAGCATCTATTTTGGGTTTCAACCTCAGGTAACGAAATTCAAAAATTTTCAGACCCTCATAACTTCATGTTTACCCTAAAAATCTAAAATCGTTGTCCGACTTCCTGTCAGGATGAAAACTCGTGTCATGTATAGTTTGAGGGTGCCTGTTACAAATCCAGCATCTATTTTGGGTTTCAACCTCAGGTAACGAAATTCAAAAATTTTCAGACCCTCATAACTTCATGTTTACCCTAAAAATCTAAAATCGTTATCCGACTTCATATCAGGATGAAAACTCGTGTCATGTATAGTTTGAGGGTGCCTGTTACAAATCCAGCATCTATTTTGGGTTTCAACCTCAGGTAACGAAATTCAAAAATTTTCAGACCCCCATAACTTCATGTTTACCCTAAAAATCTAAAATCGTTATCCGACTTCATATCAGGATGAAAACTCGTGTCATGTATAGTTTGAGGGTGCCTGTTACAAATCCAGCATCTATTTTGGGTTTCAACCTCAGGTAACGAAATTCAAAAATTTTCAGACCCCCGTAACTTCATGTTTACCCTAAAAATCTAAAATCGTTGTCCGACTTCCTGTCAGGATGAAAACTCGTGTCATGTATAATTTGAGGGCGCTTGTTACAAATCCAGCATCTATTTTGGGTTTCAACCTCAGGTAACGAAATTCAAAAATTTTCAGACCCCCATAACTTCATGTTTACCCTAAAAATCTAAAATCGTTATCCGACTTCATATCAGGATGAAAACTCGTGTCATGTATAGTTTGAGGGCGCTTATTACAAATCCAGCATCTATTTTGGGTTTCAACCTCAGGTAACGAAATTCAAAAATTTTCAGACCCTCATAACTTCATGTTTACCCTAAAAATCTAAAATCGTTATCCGACTTCATATCAGGATGAAAACTCGTGTCATGTATAGTTTGAGGGTGCCTGTTACAAATCCAGCATCTATTTTGGGTTTCAACCTCAGGTAACGAAATTCAAAAATTTTCAGACCCCCGTAACTTCATGTTTACCCTAAAAATCTAAAATCGTTGTCCGACTTCCTGTCAGGATGAAAACTCGTGTCATGTATAATTTGAGGGCGCTTGTTACAAATCCAGCATCTTTTTTTGGGTTTCAACCTCAGGTAACGAAATTCAAAAATTTTCAGACCCCCCATAACTTCATGTTTACCCTAAAAATCTAAAATCGTTATCCGACTTCCTATCAGGATGAAAACTCGTGTCATATATAGTTTGAGGGCGCTTGTTACAAATCCAACATCTATTTTGGGTTTCAACCTCAGGTAACGAAATTCAAAAATTTTCAGACCCCCATAACTTCATGTTTACCCTAAAAATCTAAAATCGTTATCCTACTTCCTGTCAGGATGAAAACTCGTGTCATGTATAGTTTGAGGCCGCTTGTTACAAATCCAGCATCTATTTTGGGTTTCAACCTCAGGTAACGAAATTCAAAAATTTTCAGACCCTCATAACTTCATGTTTACCCTAAAAATCTAAAATCGTTATCCGACTTCCTATCAGCATGAAAACTCGTGTCATGTATAGTTTGAGGGCGCTAATTACAAATTCAGCATCCGTTTTAAGTTTCAGCCTTAGGTAACGAACATCAAAAATTTTCAGACTTTCATATCTTCATGTTTACCCCAAAAATCTAAAATCGTTATCCGTCTTCCTATTAGGATGAAAACCCGTGTCATGTATAGTTTGGGGGCACTAATTGCAAATTCAGTATCTGTTTTGGGTTTGAACCTCAGGTAACGAACTTCAAAAATTTTCAGAACCTCATATCTTCATGTTTACCCTAAAAATGTAAAATCGAAATCCGGCTTCATATCAGGATGAAAACTCGTGCCATGTAAAGTTTGAGGGCGCTAATTACAAATCTAGCATCTGTTCTGGGTTTCAACCTCAGGTAAAAAACTTCAAAAATTTTCAGACCTTCATATCTACATCTTTACCCCAAAAATCTAAAATCGTTATCCGCCTCCCTATCAGGATGAAAACTCGTGCAATGTATAGTTTGAGGGCGCTAATTACAAATCCGGCATCCGTTTTGAGTTTCAGCCTTAGGTAACGAACATCAAAAATTTTCAGGTCCTCAGATCTTCACGTTCACCCTAAAAATCTAAAATCGTTATCCGTCTTCCTATCAGGGCAAACACTGGTGTCATATATAGTTTGAGGGCACTAATTACAAATTCAGTATCTGTTTTAGGTTTGAACCTCAGGTAACGAACTTCAAAAATTTTCAGAACCTCATATCTTCATGTTTACCCTAAAAATCTAAAATCGATATCCGGTTTCCCATTAGGATGAAAACTCGTGGCATGTAAAGTTTGAGGGCGCTAATTACAAATCCAGCATCTGTTTTGGGTTTCAACCTCAGGTAACGAAATTCAAAAATTTTCAGACCCTCATAACTTCATGTTTACCCTAAAAATCTAAAATCGTTATCCGACTTCATATCAGGATGAAAACTCGTGTCATGTATAATTTGAGGGCGCTTGTTACAAATCCAGCATCTATTTTGGGTTTCAACCTCAGGTAACGAAATTCAAAAATTTTCAGACCCCCATAACTTCATGTTTACCCTAAAAATCTAAAATCGTTATCCGACTTCCTATCAGGATGAAAACTCGTGTCATATATAGTTTGAGGGCGCTTGTTACAAATCCAACATCTATTTTGGGTTTCAACCTCAGGTAACGAAATTCAAAAATTTTCAGACCCCCATAACTTCATGTTTACCCTAAAAATCTAAAATCGTTATCCTACTTCCTGTCAGGATGAAAACTCGTGTCATGTATAGTTTGAAGCCGCTTGTTACAAATCCAGCATCTATTTTGGGTTTCAACCTCAGGTAACGAAATTCAAAAATTTTCAGACCCTCATAACTTCATGTTTACCCTAAAAATCTAAAATCGTTATCCGACTTCCTATCAGCATGAAAACTCGTGTCATGTATAGTTTGAGGGCGCTAATTACAAATTCAGCATCCGTTTTAAGTTTCAGCCTTAGGTAACGAACATCAAAAATTTTCAGACTTTCATATCTTCATGTTTACCCCAAAAATCTAAAATCGTTATCCGTCTTCCTATTAGGATGAAAACCCGTGTCATGTATAGTTTGGGGGCACTAATTGCAAATTCAGTATCTGTTTTGGGTTTGAACCTCAGGTAACGAACTTCAAAAATTTTCAGAACCTCATATCTTCATGTTTACCCTAAAAATCTAAAATCGATATCCGGCTTCATATCAGGATGAAAACTCGTGCCATGTAAAGTTTGAGGGCGCTAATTACAAATCTAGCATCTGTTCTGGGTTTCAACCTCAGGTAAAAAACTTCAAAAATTTTCAGACCTTCATATCTACATCTTTACCCCAAAAATCTAAAATCGTTATCCGCCTCCCTATCAGGATGAAAACTCGTGCAATGTATAGTTTGAGGGCGCTAATTACAAATCCGGCATCCGTTTTGAGTTTCAGCCTTAGGTAACGAACATCAAAAATTTTCAGGTCCTCAGATCTTCACGTTCACCCTAAAAATCTAAAATCGTTATCCGTCTTCCTATCAGGGCAAACACTGGTGTCATATATAGTTTGAGGGCACTAATTACAAATTCAGTATCTGTTTTAGGTTTGAACCTCAGGTAACGAACTTCAAAAATTTTCAGAACCTCATATCTTCATGTTTACCCTAAAAATCTAAAATCGATATCCGGTTTCCCATTAGGATGAAAACTCGTGGCATGTAAAGTTTGAGGGCGCTAATTACAAATCCAGCATCTATTTTGGGTTTCAACCTCAGGTAACGAAATTCAAAAATTTTCAGACCCCCGTAACTTCATGTTTACGCCAAAAATCTAAAATCGTGATCCGTCTTCCTACCAGGATGAAAACTCGTGTCATATATAGTTTGAGGGCACTAATTACAAATCCGGCATCCGTTTTGAGTTTCAGCCTTAGGTAACGAACATCAAAAATTTTCAGGTCCTCAGATCTCCACGTTTACCCTAAAAATCTAAAATTGTTATCCGTCTTCCTATCAGGGCAAAAACTGGTGTCATATATAGATTGAGGGCACTAATTACAAATTCAGTGTCTGTTTTGGGTTTGAACCTCAGGTAACGAACTTCAAAAATTTTCAGAGCCTCATATCTTCATGTTTACCCTAAAAATCTAAAATCGATATGCGGCTTCCCATCAGGATGAAGATTCGTGTCATGTGAAGTTTGAGGGCGCTAATTACAAATCCAGCATCAGTTTTGGGTTTCAACCTCAGGTAAAAAAACTTCAAAAATTTTCAGACCCTCATATCTTCATGTTTACCCCAAAAATCTAAAATCGTTCTCCGTCCTCCTATCAGGATGAAAACTCGTGTCATTTATAGTTTGAGGGCGCTAATTACAAATCCAGTATCTGTTGTGGGTTTCAACTTCACGTAACGAACTTCAAAAATTTTCGGACTCTCGTATCTTCACGTTTACCCCAAAAATCTAAAATCGTTATCCGTCTTCCTATCAGGATGAAAACTCGTGTCATGTATGGCTTGAGAGCACTAATTGCAAATTCAGTATCTGTTTTGGGTTTGAACCTCAGGTAACGAACTTCAAAAATTTTCAGAACCTCATATCTTCATGTTTACCCTAAAAATCTAAAATCGATATCCGGCTTTCCATCAGGATGAAAACTCGTGCCATGTAAAGTTTGAGGGCGCTAATTACAAATCCAGCATCTGTTTTGGGTTTCAGCCTCAGGTAAAATACTTCAAAAATTTTCAGACCTTCATATCTTCATGTTTACCCCAAAAATCTAAAATCGTTATCCGTGTTCCTATCAGGATGAAAACTCGTGTCATGTATGGCTTGAGAGCACTAATTGCAAATTCAGTATCTGTTTTGGGTTTGAACCTCAGGTAACGAACTTCAAAAATTTTCAGAACCTCATATCTTCATGTTTACCCTAAAAATCTAAAATCGATATCCGGTTTCCCATTAGGATGAAAACTCGTGGCATGTAAAGTTTGAGGGCGCTAATTACAAATCCAGCATCTATTTTGGGTTTCAACCTCAGGTAACGAAATTCAAAAATTTTCAGACCCCCGTAACTTCATGTTTACGCCAAAAATCTAAAATCGTGATCCGTCTTCCTACCAGGATGAAAACTCGTGTCATATATAGTTTGAGGGCACTAATTACAAATCCGGCATCCGTTTTGAGTTTCAGCCTTAGGTAACGAACATCAAAAATTTTCAGGTCCTCAGATCTCCACGTTTACCCTAAAAATCTAAAATTGTTATCCGTCTTCCTATCAGGGCAAAAACTGGTGTCATATATAGATTGAGGGCACTAATTACAAATTCAGTGTCTGTTTTGGGTTTGAACCTCAGGTAACGAACTTCAAAAATTTTCAGAGCCTCATATCTTCATGTTTACCCTAAAAATCTAAAATCGATATGCGGCTTCCCATCAGGATGAAGATTCGTGTCATGTGAAGTTTGAGGGCGCTAATTACAAATCCAGCATCAGTTTTGGGTTTCAACCTCAGGTAAAAAAACTTCAAAAATTTTCAGACCCTCATATCTTCATGTTTACCCCAAAAATCTAAAATCGTTCTCCGTCCTCCTATCAGGATGAAAACTCGTGTCATTTATAGTTTGAGGGCGCTAATTACAAATCCAGTATCTGTTGTGGGTTTCAACTTCACGTAACGAACTTCAAAAATTTTCGGACTCTCGTATCTTCACGTTTACCCCAAAAATCTAAAATCGTTATCCGTCTTCCTATCAGGATGAAAACTCGTGTCATGTATGGCTTGAGAGCACTAATTGCAAATTCAGTATCTGTTTTGGGTTTGAACCTCAGGTAACGAACTTCAAAAATTTTCAGAACCTCATATCTTCATGTTTACCCTAAAAATCTAAAATCGATATCCGGCTTTCCATCAGGATGAAAACTCGTGCCATGTAAAGTTTGAGGGCGCTAATTACAAATCCAGCATCTGTTTTGGGTTTCAGCCTCAGGTAAAATACTTCAAAAATTTTCAGACCTTCATATCTTCATGTTTACCCCAAAAATCTAAAATCGTTATCCGTCTTCCTATCAGGATGAAAACTCGTGTCATGTATGGCTTGAGAGCACTAATTGCAAATTCAGTATCTGTTTTGGGTTTGAACCTCAGGTAACGAACTTCGAAAATTTTCAGAACCTCATATCTACTTGTTTACCCCAAAAATCTAAAATCGTTATTCGTCTTCTTATCAGGATGAAAACTCGTGTCATGTATAGTTTGAGGGCGCTAATTACAAGTCCAGTATCTGTTTTGGGTTTGAACCTCAGGTAACGAACTTCGAAAATTTTCAGAACCTCATATCTACATGTTTACCCCAAAAATCTAAAATCATTACCCATCTCCCTATCAGGATGAAAACTCGTGTCATTTATATTTTGATGGCGCTAATTACAAATCCAGAATGTCTTTTGGGTTTGAACCTCAGGTAACGAACTTCATAAATCTTCAGAACTTCATATCTCCACGTTTACCCTAAAAATCTAAAATCGTCATCCGTCTTCCTATCAGGGCAAAAACTCGTGTCATATATAGTTTGAGGGCACTAATTACAAATTCAGTGTCTGTTTTGGGTTTGAACCTCAGGTAACGGACTTCAAAAAATTTCAGACATTCATATCTACATGTTTACCCCAAAAATCTAAAATCGTTATCCGTCTTCCTGTCAGGATGAAAACTCGTGTCATGTATGGTTTGAGGGCGCTAATTACAAATCCGGAAATCCTGAGTTTCAGCCTTAGGTAACGAACACCAAAAATTTTCAGGTCCTCAGATCTTCACGTTTACCCTAAGAATCTAAAATCATTACCCGTCTCCCTGTCAGGATGAAAACTCATGTCATTTATATTTTGATGGTGCTAATTACAAATTCAGTGTCTGTTTTGGGTTTGAACCTCAGGTAATGGACTTCAAAAATTTTCAGAACGTCATATCTTCATGTTTACCCTAAAAATCTAAAATCGATATCCGGCTTCCCATCAGAATGAAAACTCGTGCCATGTAAAGTTTGAGGGTGCTGATTACAAATCCAACATCTGTTTTGGGTTTCAGCCTTAGGTAACGAACATCAAAAATTTTCAGTCCCTCAAATCTTCACGTTTACCCTAAGAATCTAAAATCGTTATCCGTCTTCCTATCACGATGAAAACTCGTATCATATATAGTTTGAGGGCGCTAATTACAAATCCAGTATGTGTTTTGGGTTTCAACCTCACGTAACGAACTCCAAAAATTTTCGACCCTCGTATCTTCATGTTTACCCTCAAAATTTAAAATCTCTTATTCGATTTCCTATCAGGATGAAAACTCGTGTCATTTATATTTTGATGGCGCTAATTACAAATCCAGAATGTGTTTTGGGTTTGAACCTCAGGTGAAGAACTTCAAAAATTTTCAGAACTTCATATCTCCATGTTTACCCTAAAAATCTAAAATCGTTATCTGACTTCCTATCAGGATAAAAATTCGTATCATGTTTAGCTTGAGGTCGCTTATTACAATTCCAGTATCGATTTTGGATTTCAACCTCACGCAACGAACTTCAAAAATTTTCAGGCCCTCATATCCTCATGTTTACCCTAAAAATCTAAAATCGTTATCAGACTTCCTATCATGATGAAAACTCGTGTCATGTCTAGTTTGAGGGCGCTAATCACAAATCTAGCATCCGTTTTTTTGAGTAAGACAGGTAAAAGTTTCTGAGGTTGCCAAGTGCAAGTGGTATTGCTCATATTTTTGCATAATTTTAAACTTCTCGACTGAAATATTCTGCATTAGGATGAATATCGCTTTTTCAATCGGCGATTTACGCGAATCAGGTGTTATTCGTTCACACCTAGAATTCAAGTGTCTGTAATTAGAAAGAAATCAGCAATTTCAGTGAAATGCTTATTAATTCACCATTGCTATTCCATTCCGTCACTTAACTTAATGTTGGCTATTACTTTTACTTGGTGCATCTTGACAGGTTCGTATTGTTAATCGCAGAATACATAGCGATGCAGTATTAGTGCTGATTCACTTTCTTTTTCAACGATGAATGGTAAATACCGGCTAAATCGATTTTTTTAACGGACAAGTATCAGAACGAACCATTTGGAAAGTGAAATTATTTCGATTTATTTGCAGGTTTGAGGATGTTTATCGGTAGGTTTAGTCTTTCCTGTTGCACTGGATCGCTCCAGAGAATTTTGGAATGCTTGTATCCTTGAATGATGTTCCCGGTCAGGATATATACTCGCTAACAGTGGATTTCTTGAGCATTTTCCTAAAATAAACATTAAAGAAAAAACTTTCAAAAAAAAGAATTAACAAAAGTTTTTCTTTTAAAATTTCGACTAATCAACTAATCAACCTCTAGCCTCATTATACACAATGATATAATCTTGTCGCGCGATTTACTTGTGTAAGTAAACTAGTAACAATTTAACTGAGTAACTTAATCTCTTAAGTTTAATTGTTTCAAAATTGCATTTTAATTAAATACTTATAGGTACGCAAACCTCGCGACAAGCTTTTATGATCATATAAATTCTGTATATATAAGTTGATAGTTAAAATTTTAAAGGACAATTTTATTTCTTCTTTTTAGAGCATTTGAATAAAAGCTTCTTTTAAGTTTTTTCTTTGAATTAATTTTTTTTCTTTTTAGTTATTAACCTGCATTTTTATTGTCAGCGAACCTTTTCGTTTAATTCCTATTCCTATTTTTTTAATTATTCTCGGCAAGCCCTTTCGTTTGTTACCGATGTTGCAGAAGTGCATAAAAATAGCTATGCCGCTATCTTGGATGGTAGGTCATATTGGATTTTGAATGACGTCACATTCTTTTTCGCGTTACTCTCAACAAGTTTCATTCGATACCCATATCGTAGAAGTGGATAAAAAATGATTATTTCGCCATCTTGGGTTTAAAATGACGTTGCATTATTTTTCAAGTTACTCTCAACAAGCCCTTTCATTGGATACACATATTGCAGAAGTGCATAAAAATAACTATGCCGCCATCTTTGATAGTCCACCATATTGGGTTTATAATGACGTCACATTATTTTCTGAGTTACTCTCAACAAGCCCTTTCATTTGATACCCATATAAGTGCATAGAAAATAACTATTCCACCATATTGGATGGCCCGCCATATTGGATGTAGAATGACGTGACATAGCTTATCATGCATTGTCGTCCAAACTAAACGTGTAAACAAAATTTCAGCTCAATCGGTTGAGGATATCTGCTTCAAAATTTAGTAGTAAGATTCTGCCCGAACAAAGATACATAGAATACATAAATATATTGCAAGTTAAATAAAAGCTTTTAAAAATCGTATCAGTCAGTTCATTTTGAGGAAAATATGCCATTTTTACAATATTAGTCTATCTCAGAGCTGAACTAAAATAACTGCGGTAACTAATCGATGTCAAAATGAAATGTGGCAGATCAACTTTCGTTTGAAATAAAATGAAAACTACATTTAGAAAGGCAATCAAATTTTACATTTACATTTTATACACCACAGTTCCAATATCTTCAAAAATTTTGAAATCAGCAGAGGGTGATCAAAAGGAAATTACATATCGGGATGGAAAATCACCCCATTCTTTAAAACAGCGCGACTAATGTATAAATCAGAGGATTATCGAAACTGCTAAGATAAAGTCTTGGGATGGTTGTGTCTCCATTTATACAGAATGGTTTTCCATCCCGCATAAAGCCTGTCCCCAGATTGCCTTGAACATAAAGCACGTAGAAGATACGGCAACTGCTAATGCGTTAGCTGTGTCTGCGCGTATCTTCCTTGACATTTACGTGATATGGTCTCTGGTCTCTCTTTCTCTTTATAAAATAATGATTGGGAAATCCAGGTTTTCGCTATCATATCAGTCGTTTTCTAAAATAAAACGGGTAACTAAGAATGTTTTGCAATACGGCTTTACTTATTTCACTTTTTATCAAATTAGTTTTCTCTACATTTCAATTTCTTCCGAAAGCACGCTTCAAATTAGTTCCGTCAAGTGTCACTTAGAGATTAAGGGCCGTCGTCCCTTGAGTTGTACTTAAGGAACCCTCAAGTATTAAGGAGCTCTTAGATTTCGACTATGAATACGATCCTAAAGCACACTGGTGATATGGTTGCCAACCATATTGTTAAAAACAGTATTATACTGTTTTTGCTATACAGGGTGGGCCAATAGTGCGTGGACGGAGGATTGTGGGCTTACTGACAAATATTCCAAAAATCTGTCACTTGATCATGGTAGGGACCCTTGAGGGCTATTACGTAAAAATATTTTCACTTAAATTCTGACGTTTATACAGGGTGATTCATATCAAACTTACATTTTTTTTAATGGAACACCCTATATATTATTGATTATTTGGATTCCTTGGTCAATTCTAGTGTGACTTGATGTATCACACATGGAACTTTAAACGAACCGTTTAGGCGCAAATCACCATTTCTGGTATAAGTAGGTATCAGAAAAAAATTGAATATCGCAGCGATTACAAAACTTAGAAGGCCGTGACTTTGCGGTACGACTAAGCATGGAATGCGTCACCTAAGGTCATACGGCTAAATTTGAGTTCTTTTTGTACTTGGAGAAATTGATAGATTAATTAAGGAAACTTCAATCACAGATAACTTGATTTTTTCAAATAGGAATGCCTATTTTGGTATAAAAAATCAAACGTAAAATTTGATTACCTTCCTAAAGATATAGCGTTCTTGATATCACTCTTTTTTGGTTTTCATTTTATTTCAAATTTTTAGTCAAATCGGTGTTTTTCAATTTTCCTGCGTGTAAGCAACCTAGCAGGCCATGAAAAATAAACAAAAGCTCGTTAATATGGAAGAAACCAACTAACTTAGTAGAAAGATGCAAACTAACCTGAGCAACAAGGCAAGATTATCAAAATTCCTTACAACATATTAGCTCTAACCAGAAACAATAGTGGTAACAAGAACGCTCATTTTTCACAGCCTACTAGTTATTAGCCAATTTCCAAAGTCAGTAAGAAAATATTTAATCAAAGGAAAGCTACTAGTGATTGTTGCTGGCAGTAGAATATCTATGTCTTCTGAGTAAATTTTCACATTTAATGCTATGAAAAAGTAGCCATTTCCATAAGTCAAAAGTAATGATACCTCTGACTGGAACCCTTCAATTTCTTTTTCTACTTATTAGAAAAATCGTGGAAAATGAAACTTGATTTGCAGTCTGTTTGAATTGTAAAACATAATTTAGTTTGTAGAAAACTACATGAAATAATCGCAGTTACAACATAGCGTAATTAGAAAATTGTAGCAATTATTTCAATAGATGTTCAGAATGCTCCAGTTAGAGATATCTTCACTTTTGACTTAACTAAACGGAAATGACTAATTTTTTTATCCGATTAAATGTGAAATTTCATTCTAAACATGTTAGACTGTAAGCAAAAATCGCTGGTAGTTTCCCTTTTGTTTCAAACTTTTTAATCGTTTTGGAAAGTTGTCAAGCTCTAGTAGATCTCAATAGCTAGTAGGCTGTGAAAAATAAAACACTTCTGTCATACCCCAGCTACTCATTGACATTAGATATCTTGCCGCTGCTGTATCCGGTTAGAGCTAATCCTAATATGTTGTAAGAAATTTTCATAATCTTGCCTCGCTGCTCTAGTTAGTTTGCATCTTTCTACTAAGTTAGTTGGTTTCTTCCATATTAACGAGCTTTTGTTTATTTTTCATGGCCTGCTAGGTTGCTTGCACGCAGGAAAATTGAAAAACACCGATTTGATTAAAAATTTGAAATAAAATGAAAACCAAGAAAGATTGATATCAAGAACGCTATATCGTTAGAAAGGTAATCAAATTTTACGTTTGATTCTGTAAACCAAAATGGGCATTCCCATTTGAAAAAATCAAGTTATCTGTGATTGAAGTTTCCTTAATTAATCTATCGATTTCTCCAAGTACAAAAAGAATTCAAATTTAGCCGTATGACTTTAGGTGACGCATTCCATGCTTAGTCGTACCGCAAAGTCACGGCCTTCTAAGTTTTATAATCGCTGCGATATTCAATTTTTTTCTGATACCGACTTATACCAAAAATGGTGATTTGCGCCTAAACGGTTCGTTTAAAGTTCCATGTGTGATACATCAAGTCACACTAGAATTGACCAAGGAATCCAAATATTCAATAATATATAGGAGGTTCCATTAAAAAAAATGTAGGTTTGATATGAATCACCCTGTATAAACGTCAGAATTTAAGTGAAAATATTTTTACGTTATAGCCCTTAAGGGTGCCTACCATGGTCAGGTGACAGATTTTTGAAATATTTTTCAGTAAGCCCACAATCCTCCGTCCACGCACTATTGGCCCACCCTGTATAATACTTTTTACTATATAACTTAAAAGAAGTATCTAATATACTATTTATGAACATTGATCCCGGAGCTTTATCCGCTGTCATAAAAAATTGATCAACATGAGCACTGGCCAAAAAGGAAGTTATTTGCTAGTAAATGCTTAAGAAGAATTTGTTAATATTACCAAAATTATTTCATATTTAATTTCTGTTGCTGTCACTTCGGCATTCACAGTAAGCATTCTATGATGAATGCGAAGTGGCGGGATTATAGGAACCGAGCCTCAGTTAGTTTAATGAAAATTGTGCTACTCATAGATATATTTTAATTTTGACCTAAAATGTGATGAGGCCTTCAGAAATGATAATTTATTGATAAGCTTTGCGAAAAACTCCAAAATGTATGTGCCCTTAAAACATGAAAAAAACAAAATAGGTACTGTTTTTTTCATCCTTTAATCCTATTATACTTTTTTCTTACAAAAAAAGTTGGCAACCCTAACTGGTGCTCCCAAGCCCCCAGAAGGTCCTCAGCATTATGAAACCATGCGGAAATTTTATCACTGATTATGAAGCTTCTACCCCAACCAAGAACAAAAAATCCGCCTCCCCCAAGACAAAAATTATCGACACCCTTGTAACTGAAGATCTCCTGGTTTACGTCATACATAATTATGTGGAGCAAACTCATCCATTCGTTTGGCGAGGCTGACGTCATTCCACTCGATATTTTAAAAGCATTTGATCAACAGCATGCAGCTCTCCTAAACAAGCTCCCGTTTTAAGGCCTCCCTGTTAAGCTTTGCAGTTGGCTCGAGATTCCGTCTTAGGTCAAAAAATCTCTTTCGTGGTAGACGGCGTTTCTTCTTCTTTCCATAGCATCAAGGCTGGGGTTCCGCAGGGATCGGTATTGGCTCCGACATTGTTTCTGCTTCACATCAATGATCTACTCTCTAGCACTATAAACCCAATCCACAGTTTTGCGGATGACAGTACCTTACATGAGCATAGACCGATCTCTGTGGTCGAGCTGGAACGCAGAAGACTGCCAGTGGCAGCTTCACTTTCAAAGGTTCTTGATACCATCACCGCTTGGGGCTCAAGAATATCGTAAAATTACAAGATTCAGTACTGTACGCTGTCAAATAAGAAGTACCCAAATCAGCTCCCAGTTCTAATGGACAATCAGGCTCTGCCAAGAAGGCACTCATTCAAGTTCTTATTAGGAGTCAACATTACAGAAAATCTGATCTGGCGCGAACACGTTGCGTCAATTGCAACAGCTGGTGAAAAAAAGCTTGGGTACCTACTCTTAGCCAGAAAATACTTCTCACCATCTAACCTTCTTAGGCTATATACTACCAAGAGGTGTGTCTATTAAGCCTGCGGTATTGGTTTATTCAAATCCCGCGTTAACAAACTTCCCCTAACGTAACCTTTTCACAGCAGTCGCGGTACTCTGGTATTTAAGCTCTGCCTACGCGGCCTGGTCACTATTAAAAAAAATATAGAGAGAAACAATGGAACGAAAACGATCCGTATTCGATCTGTCAGCAGCACGACAGTCCCATCTTAATCTTCTGTTTTGTAATATCTCGCGTTCAAATTAACATTTAACACCGCGCCATCATCTTGTCCGTATAAATAACGTGTGGAATCTAAGTGACCTTAGAGAAACAAGTGCCTATCGCCGCGCCGCAACCAGCCGCCTCTGACAAGACACCCAGCAGAATTCACTCACGATTTTTCGAATAGGTGAAGTTGAATGCAAGCATCGTACATTTTTATTATCTCTCACCAACCCAAAGAGTATTGTCTTTGTAATCCGGTTAAATTGTTTTTCTTTGTTTGCTTGAAATCTCCCAAAGATACGATTCTTAGCCTTTTCCAAAGATTGAATTTTTAAACCACAGAGTTAACATCTCTAGCCTCATTTGAATATTGGCCAGCCAACATCTAGAGCGCTATTGCCACTCTTCTTCGTCCGCTTAAGGACCTTCCAGTTTCTTAAAAATCTGGCAGTTTCCGCAGTTTGAACACATGTTCCTCAAAGTATTTAACTGGGTATTTAACTAACATTTCAATATAGTACTTGCAATGTAACTGATTTACGTGAAGATAATTTGTTAACGAAATCTCAAAAATGGTAAACTTCATAGCGGAATGTCGCAATAACTTCTAATAAGTCGTAAATCTGGCAACCTACAATCGGCGTCCCCTAAAGCTGTCATGTAGCTGTCATTGTAGTTGTGGTTATCGCGAATGTTGAGATTTTTGTTGTTTTAGTGTATATTTGAGTGACTTTGTGACTATTTGTGGTGTGAATTAAATTATTTATGAACAATATTGTCATAATTGCATGATAGGATGAAATAAAAAGTGCATAGTTTGCTGCAATGGCGACGAATCGGTGAACACCACTTATCATAGGTTAGTTTTGTTTTGGTTTTCAGTAGCGTAAAATATGAGGAAACACTTCATGGTAATAATAAATTATCAACTGTTACAATGAAGTTATAATAAGAGTAACTCTCTAAGTATAGCTGAATACTAATACAACTTATTGTATCAGTTTGTAACATCACAGTAATAATTGAATCTATTAATGAACATCCAATTTTAATATAAAGTCGTACGCCACTGGTAATGCCCTCAAGCTGTCAAAATTTCCGTTACATGTTGGCTGGTCAGCGACCTGTGCATTCTGTTGTTTACATTCCCTCTAGAGATGTTAACTCTGTGTTTCAAACACACTAATTGAGAAGCTGTATACCAGATCAACGACTGCTGCTCTACAAGGCACAGATCCGACCATCGTTGGAGTATTGCTCCCATGTGTGGGGATACGCTCCGAAGCACTCTCTAAAGCTTCTGGACACTATCCAGAATAGAGGAACTAGACTAATCGATACGCCTAATCTCACAAAGGACCTCCACAGAACATCAAAGAAGGGCGGCTGAATATACTTGTTTTACAGATTCTATCACGGAAGATGTGCGAGTGAGCTTTCCTAGATAATAACACCAAAGGCCGTCCGAATGAGGAACACTAGAGAGGCTCTGCGAGCTCATCCTTATCAGGTCGAGGTCCCTACTCCCCGAACCAGTCTCCTCCCTAGGTCCCTTTCTTTTGTAGAACTTCGACGATATGCAATGAGTTGCCGAGGAATTTGTGTTCCCACGGCTACAACCTGCAGCGTTTCAAATGTAACGTGCACCGACACTTCCTTCACACGACACTTCCTGTCGCAGCGCTTCTACAACACCAGAGGCTTTTAGCCTTTGCGAGAGGATGACCATAAAAACACTAATTGAAACAAAACCCTTACTTTTGCTCAAGCAGTCTTTAATTTAATGTTCGATGTCTACACATTTTTACCACAATTGATGGCACTAACGGCATGTGAATATGTAAGTGCTTTGGGCACTATATGGAGGATTAGAAACACTCATTCAATGCTTATACATAGGTACACTCATCTTAATACAAGTTGCGAATCTGTAGTAGATTTATTAGAAGTAGAGTCACAACGTTGCTTTTGCTCAGCTTCCTGTGCTGCTCTTAGCCTACACAAATATCGAAATGATTTGTAGGATGTAGGATGTAGGAAGCCGTATACACCAGAGCAACTACTGCTGCTCTACAAGGCACAGATTCGACCATCGCTGGAGTATTATTCCCTTGTGTGGGGATGCGCTCCGAAGCACTCTCTAAAGCTTCTGGACACTATCCAGATAAGAGCGATTAGACTAATCGATACGCCTAATCTCACAAAGGACCTCCACAGCCTGAAACATCGAAGAAGGATGGCTGACCTGTCCCTGTTTTACTGATTCTATCACGGAAGATGTTCGAGTGAGCTCTCCCAGGTAATAACACCAACAGCCGTCCAAACCGTCCAAACGAGGAACACTAGAGAAGCTCTGCGAGCTCATCCTTACTGGATCTAGGTCCCTACTCCTCGAACCAGTATCCCTTAGCACTCCTTGTTTTGTAGAACTTCGACGCTGTGTGTGAGCTGCCGTGAAATTTGTTATCCTACGGTACAACCTGCTGTGTTTCAAATCTAACGTGCACAGACACTTATCCTCTCGCAGCGCTTCTACAGCGCCCTAAGCTTTCAGTCTTTGCTACAGCTGACTTCATGTATTCCACACCTAAGTTTATCAACCTTATTTTTTTTGGGTTGCATAAAGAATCTTTAAGTTTCGAATTAGACTGATATTTTTCAATATGTGTCACAGCCCCTAAAGCGCCTTAACGCCCCCATTGGCTCACGAGCCTTCTACCGCCCTCCTGAAGATCTCTAATGCCCTCAAAGGTACGTTGTCACTTACTTTGAGAACCACTGCTGTAAACAATAAGATTATATTAACGATGAAGATAGTATCCATTCTGACTGGACTAATAATATTTACACTCCCATATTATCGCTGAAGAAGTCCGTGCCAGTCGCTAACAGGATACGAAAGACATTTGATAAATTCGACCGATTCGTTTTTGTTTTTGTTGGTAATGTCTCCGGATTGGTGGTGGAAGACAATAATAGGCGCTATTTGCGGATTTTCGTGGAAACCTTTTTCTTCTAGTCGAAAGACACATTATGAAGATTTGCAATTCAAAGTAGGCAATCCTATCTTGTATAATGTCAGCGTTAATCGCTGCAAGAACGTAAAATCTACGTTTATCCATGAACTTATAGATTGTGTAGTCTTTTCAATCACTTCGTTTGTACAGTCGCAATGACTTATCGTATCTTCTAAACTCTAAAACCGGCGAAATTGTAGAAATAAACAATTTTTATACGTAAAAGCAAGTATTCATATTTTTGGCTTGTGTCACAATAGACTATACTCTGTTACCGGATACTTTAAACTCGCTTGACGTCTATTTGATTGGTATCAGTTGACGAAGAAGTGTATCTCAAATTTAATTTTTTACTAGTGGTGTTGATTGGCAATCCTGCGATCAGGACAGTATTAGTAATATTCTTACTGAATATCCCATTGCCAAAAAGGAATGGCAATTTTTTGTAAACAAGAAATTGTTTCAATATCCAGAAATTCGCAGCAAATATGGTAGGTGAAAAGAAATAGATTATTTTATTGATTTGTATAATAAAATGCTTATACATTTTCATAAAAATGTTTCTAATTAAACTACTAATTAGGTATTTGGTACCTCAGTAATGTTCAGTTCTAATTCAGGAAATCGATCCTGTGTCAACTTTCTGAGATAGCTCCACACATTTTTTACTATTTGTATAGCCATTGCGTCGCCCTTCAACGTTATATTTTTCTTCCATTGCTGTAAAAAGAAATGTTGCTTGCGTATGGTTAAGCTCAAAATGCTTTTATCTTCATTCTTACCTCATTTAATGCGTAATCATCATCATTCAGACCATACCAGCCATACTGCATTGACCTCAGAGCATAGACGAAAACGTCACCAAGCGACAATTACTTGTCATTAACTGCCTGCACTCAGTACTGCCCTGTATGCCTTCAGGGCTTAAAATTGATACGTCAAGACTCAATCTGGGGTATTTTCAGTTATCACTAGCCGAACAGCTGTTCTCTGTTGACACGGCTGACAGTTTAAAGTATCGGGTAACAGGGTATATAATCAAAATCCATCGACGTCTTGACGTCAATGTCAAAATGCATGTTTTTATAACCTCCAAAGCAAGCTTATAGAGCACTTCCATGATGACGCGTCGTGCTGTCATGATCAGCTGATATTGGGCAAACATGGCTTGTTTACCGTATACCGCCATGTAAAATTGAGGACTTTTATTTGTGTTTTTTTACATTCGTAGGTAATAATTGCTAGTTTTATATGTTCTTATAGGCAAGTTCCGGGAATGTATCAATTAAAACATTAATCTTTTGACATAACCTAAAAGTTGAGTTTCTGGAACAAGAAATATATGTAAATATGCATCAAAAAAAAAATAGGTACATTATATTATGACTATTCACTTCTCTATTAAAATAATTTGTGCACTATTTCAAAATGCTTCCTTTTTGTCATTATAGGTGTGGTAAAAATTCTTCAGCTTTCCAAGTATTCGAGACAGAAGAGGCAGACCGATACCAGGAGGCGAAGAGTGTGACGAGTTTCTAGAAAGTAGATTCTGGTATATTCCACATACTGTGTATACTAACAGCACCAATAAATGCTCATGTTTTCTATCTATATATTTTTTAATAAATGGTGGAGAAAAATGAATTATCTATTATTATAGGGTATGCTTCTCACATAATCAAATTAAAAATATTTCATATCATTAGCTTATACCCACATTCATACTTTTTTTTCCAAATATGTAACATGAAATGGCTTCTAGCTACAGCGAGGTGAAAATATGTATTTTAAATGGCACTTTGCTTAACATAGTGTGATTAATTTGTATCTTATCAAACAGGGTGACTATCTAAAAAACACTCATTGGGTGATTGTAAAGTTGCACACACCAGAAGCTAAAGGATTATTACTTGAATAAAAAACTATTAGTTATATTTTGCTATGTATTTATTATATATATTTTCCTTCGATGTATTAGGGCTTGTTCCGAACAGTATATAATTCAGTGTATCGAAGGGCGATGAGTGAAACACCATTCAGTGATGTGCTGCTGCAATCCACAGTCACACAGTATGGGCCAATATTATTGATACTATTGAGTTTATGCCTATAAACAAAAAGATGCTTTAGGTTTTGCCCAGTTCCTTAATGTAGTTATTCACTTCCATCTGACATCTTGAAATAAATCATATTTTTAACAAAAATGAAAAATAGAAGAAAGCTAACTGTTGAGTGATGAAAATGCATTAAACATAGTGCAAGTAAGAACTTTCATTCTAATATTTTAAATAATGATTACTTACTTAATGTAGTTATTCACTTCACTTCCATCTGACATCTTGAAATAAATCATATTTTTAACAAAAATGAAAAATAGAAGAAAGCTAACTGTTGAGTGATGAAAATGCATCAAACATAGTGCAAGTAAGAACTTTCATTCTAATATTTTAAATAATGATGACTACTGTGACAGCTATTCATATAGGTACCTATTATACACCTTGTTAAATACTTTTTTTTATTTGAAATGTATGTTTATGATGTAAATGCATATAGCAGTGATGAAGAAGCTATGAGACCAAGAATATTTCGACCTAGAGTCAATTATTTTGAGGAATATGATGATCATGACTCCTTGGCCTTTTTCAAATTTTTGTATTTTTCTTTCAGCACCTTTACAGATCTGCGGCTATTATATTTGCACATTTGCAATTGAATTCTTCTCCTATCTTTTCCCAGAAGTTGTCTTTTTCGCGCCATGTTGTTGCACCTTTTGTTTTGCATTCTATTAGATGCCTGTGCTTTTCTACTAACGAAATGAACAGATATTCTTCATCTTTTGAAAATTTGTTCGCTCTTTTTGGTTTTTCCATGCTGACACATGGGTGCATGCACGACTATTATTTGAAAAATGCCCCAAATAACAGCGAATGAAATGAAAAAACGTCAGTGGAAGAAACCAAAATGAGGTTGGAAATCGCATGGAACTGACAACGGAACGAACTCATTCTTTCACAGTCTTGTCAAAAAAACACAACACACCAGCACGAAACACCCAACGAAGGAAATAAGAAGAAGAATTTTAAATATTGCGGACACAGTACCATCAACCGCTAAAAATAAAATACAACTCGCGGTCAGTTAACCATGGTTAACCCTACGTCATTTTATGATTGTGAAACAAGAGGCGTTCCATTGTTCGAGTTAACTCGCAGGTCGAGGTTAGTAAACCGTCAGAGTGACCACTGATTGTGAAACTGGGCCTAACTTAGGAAGCAGACTCTCTTTAAATACCGATAGAAAACTGAGAGGTCACCAACCGCACACCGGTGCGAAAGTGGCTGGAGGTGGCGCGTTAAGGCAGGGTCGCAGATTAGTCGAATTGCACGTCTTTGAAGTGCATCAAGTATAAGCAGGGTTGTGTTTAAATTATTATACAAAAACAATCCTCCAAAAAAAATTTTTTTCAACTTTGCTGTCACGTCCTGCATCCAGATCGGAACGATTGAATAGGGTACTTGCAGAAAAATTATTATGTCATTTACGCGTTCCTTAGAGCCTAGTAAACATGACAAAATCACTTGTTTGGTTTTTTGGAATCGGCTATGAGAGATATTCCAAAAATAATTTCAAATGCCGGAAAATGCCGCGCAAACAACCTCTGACGTCAGTGATATCCTATAGTGATGGGATGTAAAGTATTGATATTCGACATCGATAGCCAGTGCTAACCTAACATTTTGACATTGATCATTATAACCACAAAACACAGTCACACACAAAAGTACAAAAGTCAAAAGAATAAAAGTTAGGCTAGATTACTAATTCACTTTGTAGGGATGGGCTTGAATTAGATTCTACCTTTGGATTCATTCTTAATGGGATGCGCCGAAATAAAATGATGGCTTCGATTAGTTGCGAATCTCGATCACAAACAGGATGAACTGTGATACCTATCAGATATAAAAATGTATTGCAACGAAAATGCTAGTAGGTTAATTGCCTGTTTCAAATATGTTTAAGTATCAATAAATTGAGTCGCATTGTTAAAGAATTCAGATCATCTCTAGTTTGCAGTTGAATCTCACTGACCTGCGCTGTAGCAGTATCGATTGTCGATATCGATAAGATACCTGTGACGTCAGCCCTTGTTTTAAGTCACGTGGAAAAATTTGAATATATCCTTATTTTATTTTGCAAATATCTTTTTTTGGCCGTCAGTAAAATCATATTTTTTGTTTCCTACTGTTTCTTGATATGGTTTTCTTTACGCTATGTATACTCCCGAGACGATTTCACGACCTCTGCAAGTACCCTATTGCAGAATGAGACGAATAACGATGACGGTGCGCATATAAAGCGAGGCACGTGATGCAGCGGTTACTAATTATGCGTTCAAAAGCGAGCGCCTTTTAGGAAAAAGGAAAGTGTCCAACGATCGCGATGTACCAAACGAAAGTTCAATGTCAAGTGTTGGTCTTTTCCACCAATTATAATCTTATTACCGACACTGCTTTCCTTATCCAATGACAAGTCTGCGCGATTATGCATATACGAGGTATATTCGAGAAGTTTTGGGGACCAAGAAAATTTACAAGGTGTGAAATCTGATGAGTATGGTGGTTGGGATATGATTGCGTTTTTTACTAAAAACCACTCACTAGCAATGATGGATGACTATCGTCATGCAAAAGCGAATGCGTCTCTATTCAAGTCTATGGGTAGATAGTATGTTCGTTGTTTGAACTTATATCGTTTTATCTTCTATTATTTGCTTCAAAAGATCCTCACAATGTCAATGTCACTCGGACGTCCCATCCAAATTTTTCGTTCAAATTACGAAATCATCAAAAAAATTATAGAAGAGAATGTCCTGCTGCTGCTGAGAGTGGATCCATAGAAGGTCAAGGAGAAGAAGAAGAAGAAGAAGCAAATCATTGAGAAGTGTACAAATATAACAGTCCAAAGTGAGACAGCAATGAAATTAGATTAGGCAAAATTTTAGTGCATATTCAATGCCAATACCTCAAACAAGGCATAGCCTTCGAGGTGGCAATATTTGTATAGTACCATACAAATAAATGAATGAATGAATAATTTAGCGTCAATAGTTCTTCTAAGGCATAATAATAGTACAATAATAATAACATCAGTACTCGACAAACAATTCAAACTATACATCATCATAGTCACAATGTCTTAACAGACATGTTGTGAACTCGTAAAATGCATTAAGTCGGAGCTAGAGGATTGCCGACACGAATATTATCAATAGTTCTTAGAACTGTAGCTCGCCATCGTCCGCGATTTACTGTCAGTTCAGTGGCGCTGTTGATACTCATATCCAGCAACTGTTTCGTCGTATTCACCCAGCGTGTAGGGGAACGGCCACTCGGGGCATGACCCTGAACTACAAGTTTCTCCATATTATCGTTTTTGTGAATATGTCCGAAGAATGTAAGCATTCTCATCGACACAATGGAGGATAGTCTCTTTGGATTACCGAGCTCATCCAGTATGGAAACATTAGTTCGATGGGCGGTATAAGGAATTCTCAGCATTCTCCTCCACGTCCACAATTCAAAAGCATCTATGCGAGGTCGATCTGCCTTTTTAACAGTCCAAATTTCCGAGGCATACAAAAATATGGAGAACACAAGAGACTGAACCAATGACATTTTGGTAACTTTAGTGCTGTTATGGTCACGCCATATTTTAGTAAGCTTTGCCATGGCCACCCGTGCCTGTTGAATGCGCCGTCGAATCTCATTCTCACAGCTACCTGAATTGTCGATCAAAGAACCTAGGTACACAAAACTTTGAACTACCTCACAACGGCCTATTGACTTTATTTCTCGATGATTGTCATGCTCTCTATCTACGATAATAACCTTGGTCTTGTTGTAGTTAATACCAAGACCATGTGCTTCACTGTGTTGTTCTAAAACGTTCAATAGAGCTACTACTTCTTCCTGAGAAGCAGCAATAAGGGTTGTATCGTCAGCAAATCTTAAGTTAGATATTTTGCTTCCAGCAATAGTTATACCGCCATTCCAGTTGTCCAATACCTGTCTCATCACAAATTCAGAGTAAATGTTAAATAACATCGGAGATAATACGCATCCCTGACGAACTATACTAGGACGTCGAAATACACACAGACAAAACTATCCCAGCCAATAGACCAGATATAGTTTTTCAGTCAAAGGCAGACAAAGTTACCTATTTAATAGATATTGCTATCCCTAATGATACAAATAATGTTCAAACCACCTACGCTGGGAAGGTATCCAAATACAAGGACCTTGCTATGGAAATAAAACGACTTTGGGAACAAATCAAAGTCACTATTGTCCCCCTCATTATGTCGGTCTCAGGCCTTACACCAAACACGTTTACACAACACCTTCAATAGTTGGGCCTGGACGAAAAGTTACACAAAGCATTCCAAAAGTATGTAATCCTGAAGACCTGTAATATTGTGCGATCCTTCCTAGACTCCGATCAATAATAGTCCGGGTGTCGACTTGGCACAGCCCGTCAACACTTGTTGCTACCGCAGTTATGCGAGAGGAACTTAGAAAGTCAGATGATAATAATAATATGTAATACTTTATTTACTCTTGAAGTACAAAATTAAATATAATGATATACGCATATAATATCAATCAGAATACTCAAATACACTAAATACATTTGTTGGCCGAGGTATTTTTATCTAGAACATTACAAAAATTAACACATCGTTCATCTCCATCACTTCCTAGGTACAACAAAATCATCCTAATCCTTATTTAGACTTACTAAATGCCACTTGTTCTGTTATATAATTGAGCCATCTAGACGTCTAAGGAGGTGTAATAGTGACATTTATTACAAATTCTTTCAACAGGAAAAACAAGTACGGTGATGATATTTCCGTGTGTCTCTTTCATAAAAAATTGAGAAGTTTATTGACTCACTGTACATTTCATATTCTCGTTTTACATATTACCTGCTTTTTGTCTCATCCAGAAACAAGTTTGAGTTTTTGCCTTTATTATTGATCTACATGCAGAAAATGTAATAATTTTTATCATGGCTTTAGAGGTATAGATTTGCCAACACCATAGCTATCTACGAGTAAAATATTCCAGTTTTTTCCTTTGAAAGAAGTTGTCACAGGTTGGGCTAGGACTAAGGCATGTAAATGTTACTATACTCGGTCCACCGAAGAAAAAGAGCGCAAAAAATTCAAGGTGTGCACGTGCTCTCGATATTTGCGAGATCTGTTTACACGGTAACCACCGACGCGACGGTAACAGTCTTTCCAGAAACGACAAATGGACGGTGTTATACAATAGTGATGTGAGCCACTGATCTGTTGTTTTGAGAAAATTAGTTTTGTATTAAGCTGCCTTCTGCACTGTACTAGCTAAAAGACACTCTTATTATATTTTTTTATATTCAAATAAAATTAGGAAGAAATTACCAAACCAGACATAACATTTATTAGCAGGAATGGACCACCTATCTACCCAAATAAGCTGAAGTACGCTGAGTTTAACAAAGTTGTTTTTCCTCAATCTCTGAATCTAAATCACGACCTCTTCTTCCAAGATGTTTTCAAAATTTTGACTTTGGAGATACTTTCAAATGAGAGATGTTTATTTGCATTTACATATTTACGTGAGCAGGAACCAACTTGCTTTTGCGTACTAATCCTAGCTTCATATTCTAATCAAATATTGAAAATACCCCTACTGGTCTGCCGACGAATATACCTTCAAGGAATACGTTCAACCTAATCTTGTACAGTTTTGATATCATATTTCATCTAGCAATCTACACCAATGACTTATAGTTTTTCAATAATGGTGTATATCTCACATATTGTGGATTATAATACTGCTATATCTATCCAGCGGAAAAACAGGGCACAAAAAATGTGATGTTCATGTTCATGTGTCTTTGATGTTCGGCAATCCTGTTTAGACCACAATACGACCGCAGTCATATTATGAGGAGGTGTCGACAAACAGCTGTGTATTTGATTCTTCAAGAAAGGCGGCCTGTTCTCCAAATTTGTCGGTGCCAGGCGTGCGCTTATAGGCATTGGCATTTGCAAGTGGTGTAAGCTTGCCTCTGACCAAGCCACGAGAACTCACTCTTTGCTCACCTGTTTTCCCGTTTCTCCGCTGGATGGATATTAATGAATTTATGCTCAATGTAGAATGGAACGTCCAGGTTTTGGTATCAAATGAACGATTATAACCAAAATTATGTTAAATTCCTTAGGGCACAACGCCATCCACATTGTGTTCGTTTGAAGGCGGTTTGCTGTGGTGTAAGCTTGCCTACGGCCAGGCGACAAGAATTCACTCATCTTGCGCGTGATCACTCTTTTTCTTCGCTGGACAGAGAATAGGATCAAATTGATACAGATTAAATGTGGACTTCATTTTCTTGATATTAGACTGTAGAAAAGCAAAATCAGAATGAGCATAACGTTGTGTTTACTGTACACACAAACTTCCAACATTTGTTACTAGATCGATTCTAGCATTCACCTTTGTAAATTATCTAAAAAACACCTTCATTTTTTAGAATTATTTAGTTATTGGTTTTACCGCTACGTTAAACACCGATTGTTGTGTCGTTTGGTCTCCGTGACATTTCTTTTGTTTGTTAATTGTTGGATGTTTTTTCTAAGCGGTAATGAACTTTTACTTTTATTACAGAAACTGAAAGTGATTCACTTTATAGCGTGACAATCAAGAACAAATATTTTTATATAAGAATTATCCAGTATCTGATAGGTGAAGTAATCTATTAGGTCACGGAAGTTATGCAAAGAAGTTTTATGGACCAGGTACCTCCAGTATTACCGAAAATTGACGATTGGTGTCCAAAACTTTCAGTATATATTGCTACATACGTCAAAATATTCTCAAAAAATGAATAAAGATCAACTTTTGACTTCACTATCAACGTTAATACCTAAAGTCTTTCCTAAAAGGCTATAAAGACTGAACTCTGGTTTTACAAGTAGTATTTTGACTGAATAAATTAGAATAGAAAATTATTGGCTTACGATATTGCTAATAAAACAGTATTGCTATTTGAGCAAGAATTTTCTATATACACGCCTTATCTATCTATAAAATCTCATAATAAGACACACATCTGTCTGAAGAAAGTATGTACGAAGCCCGTTTTGAATGAAATTGAAACTTCATCATATCTACCATCAGTTTTACGACTCATGTATTAAGTTTCACTTTCAGCCAGTTTACCTAATCTTATGTCAGGCAGTTTACTAATAAAGGAATTTTAATTTAAATTTTATTGGTTGACTGTTGTGCGCAAGCAATTTGAAAAGTTTTTGACCTGACTGAATGAATCGGGGGTCGATGTTGATAGATTAGATGAAATTATCGTACCGAACAAAAAAGGACAGAAGATTCGGGAGGGGGGGGGTTGACATTTTTTGTTTTCGTTAAATAATACTGCAAACAAAACAGCGGTCAAATTTCAAAATGACCTCCGTTAATTTGATGTAATGCTCCAATTGAGGTTTTGAATTAAGAAAAAAAGTACTTTTTTGTGATAAATGGAAAGATCATATATAAGTTTTATAATGAAACTGTTTTTGTTTTCTTTTTTTTTCGCAATAATTCAAAAGATATATCAGAATAAAAATAGGTTTTTGAAATCGAGTACCGAAAACACGCCGACGGCTCCCGAACTCATGTGACGTCACCATGGCGGTAAGGATGCTCCTTTGACCAACGACGTCCTATTTCGATACTAGATTCTAGATTCCCAGCCAATCGTGAAAATACGTACTGCTAAACTGGTAACTAGTGTATATTTGTTGCAACACAGTCGATGAATGAAGTTTGCAGCTCGAGACGAAGTCTACGATCGAAATAAATATGTTTTTGAATGTTTGAAGTTGAATTCAGATTACAGATGCCAATAAGTAAGTACCTAATCAAATATGTTTCGTTGAAAAGATGTCCTCAACCGAAGGATGGCCCAGTGGTTAGAGAGTCCGCTAGTGGATCTCAGAGTCTTTGGATCGAAACCCAGGCCTTCCAACTTTTTATTTGTTTTTTTCATCAAAAATTTTATTGAAGTGCTTTTTGCACTTGTTACGCACATGTTTTCTACGATCAACATACATATGTGTTTGAATCAAATTTTGTTAAACATATTACATCAAAACCTCAAACTTCTCCCGCCTACTGTAAAGTAAAGCTAAAGCTCTCATTTGATTGACAGATGAGGGCATTTCCTGTGAATTCTGCATCTGAGCCATACGCGATTACTGGAAATCCTTGGGTACTGTCCAAGCCCAACGTTCCCATGAGTGCAGGAAACCAAGCAGTACTCGTATAAAGTCGTACACACATGAGTATCCGGTACTGGGTGTCATTGAACGGGTAAAAGGTTGCTTAAAAAACAGTTGGTGTCGTTTATTTCCGGTACTTCTTAAGGTGGATGCCGTCGGTAGTTGGACATGCAACTATGTGTGTAGGTACTACAGACTATGAGTCACGTAAGAAGGTTAGACGATTACAAAATGTACACAGTTTTATTGTAGCGAAAGAAGAGTTCGATTTTGAAGCTTCTATATTAACAAGGGAGGATTATGGACAACAAGAGGAAAAAATCTTGGAGTTGTGGCTAGAAATTTTGAAAAAAAGATGAGGGTCACTGCATGAAATAAACTCTGCTGTTAACTGCTAAGGGCCGGTTTCACAATGATGGGTTAACTCAAGGTTGTGTGTTGACCGAAGGTTAACCCTAGATGTCATAATAATAATAATAATAATAATAATAATAGCTTTATTGCCCAACAGTTACCCATTTCTAGGGCTAATACAAAAAGACAGAGTAACATAATATTTATAAACTACATAAGTGAGAAATTGAAGAAAAGCAAAATAAGAGTATTTTGATCATTGGGAGAGTATGTAAATCTACCCGTATACATATTTACTTATAAATACATACAGACATAAATACAAAATAAAATAATTTTACTCCAGCATTAAAATGTATATGTCGTAGTAGTAACAAAAGTGAAGGAAAAAAACAGATTAGTCAAGGTACAAATTAGCCATTCTGACAATTTCGCTCCGAGAACATGTGAATATATCACAGTGAGAACTAATTTTATTGAGACATTTGCACATAACATATATGGGTGATTTAACTAACAGATTAGTTCTTGCACTTGATAATTTGAAGGTGACAGTGTTGCGAGAAGTAAATGAAGGTACATTAATGTTTATTTGCAGCAAGATTTCAGGACAGTCGATGGAATCATTCATAATTTAAAGAGAAATACAGATGATGAGAGTTTCCTTCTGAACTCTAATGTCTTAATATCAAAACGTTCGCAGAGCTCAAAGTTACTGATGCCTTGTTCTGGATAAATTCCTTCAGATTTGAAGTACAAAAATTTCAGAAATTTTCTTTGTACTCTTTCGATGTTGTTTATGTGACATTTATAATTTGGACTCCATATAAGGCTTGCATACTCGAGAGTGGTGCGTACATAAGTAAAATATAGAATTTTTAGAGACCCAATTTTATAAAACTGTCTGCAGTTTCTAGCAAGGAATCAGTATGTAAATGTAAATGTAAATGTAATTTATTGTATTCACACCAAATTCTAATATTATTCATTTGCATTTGTTAATTTAAGCAGTCCTGCGTGTCCTTGATTAAGGAAAAAATTTTCAAATCACAATGTCGTGTTTCGCAAATGGTAGTTTTGGATTTTGCTTGAGGTTGTGTACCTATTCAGAGCCAGAAAGTACTTTTCACCGTGTAACCTCCTCACGCTATATAAAGCCCAGATAAGACCTGGCCTGGAGTGTTGCTCTCACGTCTGGGGAGCTGCTGCCGCTACTACCCTATCTATACTAGATGCCGTCCAGAGAAGGGCAATTCGACTAATTGGCGCCACCTCCAGCCACTTTCTCACGGGCGTGTTGTTGGTAACCTCTCACTCTTCCACAGATATTCAAACGGAATCTGCTCTTCTCGTTCCGCCGCTCACCGCTCCTATCAGATGCATCACCCGTGCGACCGAGGCATCTCATTAATACATCAAGAACCGAGCGGTACAACCGCACATTTATTCCCAGGGTGTTCAAGGATTGGAATGGACTGCCAAGAGATGGATTGTGCCTGCGGGTATTGACCCATCCAAATCCCGCGTCAACGAACTTCCCCTAACATCATAACCCTTTCACCGCAGCCGCGGTACTCTGGTTTTAGGCTCTGCCTACGCGGTCTGCTCAGTTATAAAAGAAATGAGGTAGGTACTTTCAAGTAATAGATGCCTTTAAAGGGACTGAGGCTCATATCCGCAACCTCTTGCTCAATTCTCCTGCCGCACAGCTGATGAAGCGCGGGAGTTGAAATTCAAGCAACAACGCCCGCAATGACATTCCATACCTCTCTAGGGATTAACCAACGTTGCGTTAACGTATACACACATCTCGCAAGTCGCACACAATCGCGACATCTTTCACGCCTTTGCGAATTAGTCACAGGATTATGCATAATACGCTGAATAATATTCGCATTCTGCTCTCTTGCAATCGGCCTGTGCCTATGGTGTGTGTATCAGTGAAGGCTGTCGGGTCCATATTAGCATGACATTATACAGGGTGCGTCCACGGACGTAGCTACAGCTTTCATCGTAGGGATTTTTAATTATCATTTTCAAATTTATTTTTTTTTTGTTGACAGGTTAGGAAATATATACAATAGCTTATTAAAATGAGGTTTCTGCATCTTATCTAAATCAATAAATTCATTAATACAGATATGTACGTTAAGTTACCACCCTACACCCACTCTCTAGCTTTTGTCACCACCACTTTCTAAACATCTGGTATTTTATGGCATCTTATAATTCCAAACTCTGAGGTCATTCCGTTCCCTGAACCCTCAGAGACGGTTTCGCTCTATAATATGTAACAAACTAAAGCAAAATGTAAGTAGTGTTTTTATTTTATCTCCTTTTAGTCCAAAAAAAATTTTTCATTATATATTGTTCTGTTATATTGTTCAGTAATGTTTATTTTCCATTTTTACTAGATGTTTTCTTAGATATATACAGTTCGTCTACTAGACAACATATTTACCTGCTTTTATAATTCTTTATAGCCACCTGACGATTTTAGATATAATAAACCGAAACGTCGTGGTAAGGAAAAGTGTTTCATTTAGGTAATTGACCGCAATACCACTAGAAAAAATCAAGTTTGAAGTCTACGGTCACGAAGATATAAAATCATTTTCAAATTTATGTTAATGCGTAACATAAATAAAGGGAGGGGGCTAAACAACTTTAGTTGAGCTGGCGGTGACACGAACGTCTGGAATTCAACTTTCCTCATTTCAGGATATGATGTTACTGTCAACATTCTCCGCCAATCATTGGGTTTAAAACAATACCTATGTTTATACACGAAGGGGCTATGCGAGTATATATCAGAAAAATGTTTTGTATAGTATGTTTAGTATACCCATCACACAATGGTGAGCTAGCTGAAATCTTCGACCTCTCAATTGTTTTTCGACTTCAGAAAACAAATGAGAGTCACATGGATCAAGGTCGAGAGAGTTGGGGGGTTTAGTGTTGCCTTTAAGGGTCCTGGAAAATAAATAACTTCACATTTATCAGAAAAAATGGAGTTAAGCTGATTGACTCAGTACTTCCCTCACATTACGGTGCGGTGGTAAAAGTTTATTAATTTTCCGTAGCATCAAGCTATAGTCTGAGATCCCCTTGCACCCAAATCATCGCCCACCCGCCCGCAAAAAACCATCCATCACAAAAACTCTCGTAAATAGTTTGTTGCATCTCCCTCCTTAGAAGATAGGATGCCACAGTTTTTTATGCATGCTTCGAATCACGCGTTTTCCATCCTCGCCGATGTAATAATATTGTGTCAAAATTTCATTGAAATCAATTGAATAGTTTCCAAATTACACAATAAAGAACAATCTAAGGCCTTATTCATATGTTGTTTCTGTGATAGGCAAAGTGACGTTCGGATCTGTGAAGCACGTTGCTGTCGCCGACGTACACAAAAAAATACTGTTGCTTTTCCAATTAATTGTTAGTATTTGGATGTTTTTCCATCGCTTTAAATATATTTACAGTTGTTTTAAATCCATGTCATTGAAAGAATTCAATCCTTATATTCGAAGTAATCACAGGTACGTCAGTAAATTCAAAATAATTTTATATTCGTTATAACGATATGTATAATCCTTCTAATACCAGTATTGACATATAATGCAATCAAAACATCCTTTTGTTTTCGAAATTTACCCTATGTTTCATTTAAGCAAAGCTGCATACAATCTATTCAATGTACAAAAATTATTACTGCAACAGCAGTTCGTGATAATTCATCTGATAAAAATTAATCTTGTTTCAATGGCCCTTGTCGTTCGCAGAACTATAATCAGTATTCGGCGGGACTATAATGTCCCGATTCAATGAAGGTAAGAATAAAGAACAGGTGGATGATCTCAGTGCTACTATCGCCGCGAACTCGTCACATGGACGAAGTTGTTCCGTT
Source organism: Callosobruchus maculatus (assembly GCA_951848785.1). Taxonomy (NCBI): domain Eukaryota; kingdom Metazoa; phylum Arthropoda; class Insecta; order Coleoptera; family Chrysomelidae; genus Callosobruchus; species Callosobruchus maculatus. The sequence goes on along the minus strand of CATOUR010000091.1, from coordinate 58,019 downwards.
GTGTTGTTTCGGTGTTAGCCGTGTTGTGTCATCTCGTGGTTTTGCGTATTGCATCAGCAATTGTGTGATTTAAATGTGTCCAGTTATATATTAAATGGAGGACCTATTGAGAAATTGGTACTTAGAAGAGCTAATACCCATATTTGAATGTAGGTATTTAGATTAGTCAGACAGTTATATTTCAGGAGTAATGCAACAACTGGTGCAGGCTTATGTCTAATTCTTATATATCATGCTCCTTATAACTTCACACAAAATCACACCATTAAACATCCAAACGAATCAATCAGCTGTCCTCGCAGTAAAATTTGTTGGTTCAAGGAAAAGAAAGTAGTTTAGAATCAATTACCAAACACAGATTCGATTCAACGACACAGGCTGCGATTGAATCATTCATTGGAATCCAATGACATCTTATAGTTGAATTGACAATAGGTACGATATAATTCGCTACCAACTATATACATACTTCCCATTGGAGAAAATGTCGCTGTATTTGAGGAATGCTGAGTGTAACGTCCCATTGAATCCAAGCGTAAGTCTTTGATAAAACGACAGATTTTTCTGTGCGTACCATCTCCTGGGATGATAGTGGCTTACCTGGTTCCATGCATTATATTAATGTACTGTCGTCTGCGAAGCTGTAGATTGGATTGGATGTTATTTCCAGCAGCTCGTTTATATCTAGCAGAAACAGTGTAGGGGATAGGACATATCCCTGAGAAACACCGGTATTTATTGAAAATAAGTCTGATGAACATCCTTCGATTAGGTACAAACAAACAGAGATCAGTCATTCAAAAAGCTATTCAGCCACTGGCGCAGACGAGGTGGTAGTCCATAAGCAGCGAGCTTGACCAGTCAACCACACTCGATTTCAAGTCAAGACAAGTCAAGTAACTTAAAAATCAAGTGAAGTTGTGGAACCCTAGGTGATGGACGGTTGACAGAATTTCATGATCTAGATAAAATAAAACACAAAGACGAAATATTTTTCTGGGCTACAGTTCTTCCTATATATCCGAGTATTTGCTATGTCTCCATTTTGTCATCAAATAATAACAGAAAAATATATTTCTTTGAAACCCAGCCATTTACTCCATCGGAGTTACCAGGTTCTTGTCGTAACCGCGCGTTGAAATCTCCAAGCCGTCAGCTTTCGGTTCGAGACCGAAACTGAAATTCAACATATACACTATAAGTAGAGTCACCCGTTGGTAAACCGTTGTCAGTCGCTGTGCAGAAGTGAAAGTGAACAAGCAGTACCAGCTCTCATCTGCAAGAAACTCCAATGGTACACGCATGCGCAACAGCGGAAATATACGTCACTATAAAATAAAAAGTCCTGCCGCCTTCACTTCTTAGGTAGTGCTCGAGCCGTCAGCATGGCTACCAAAAGATCGTGGCTGTGGTTCTTATTAGTCCTTGGTTTAGGTAAGTACCGAAGTGATTTTTTTCGTATTTTTGCGCGTATACTTTCACGCGGGCTTAAGCGCGGTTCACACCGGGCGATTTGTTGAAGATTCAGGGGTCATTTATAGTACCAGATGGTGATGGGTTGTGCATCGAGTGCCCCCAAAAATTCATGCGGTTAAGCGTGGCTTACATCAATTTTTTGAAGGTTTATGGACGATTTGGCTTAAAGGATGATGGGAAATTAGATTTTTGAAGTGCATAGTTTCCGGGAAAAAAGCAGATGAGGTTTTTTATGAATAAAGTCAAATATTTAAGTGCGAATAAGTGACTAAATTAATATTAAGCATGGTTTACACCAGGCGATTTGTTGAAGGTTCAGGGGTGATTTGTCGTACCAGATGTTGCTCTCTAAAGGGTGTATGAAACATAAATTAAACGTTCAGGTGCAATTGAACAAAATTAGTGCGGTTAAGCGTGGTTTACACTGGGCGATTTCTTGATGAAAGGTCGTGGATCAGTTAGTTTAACAACCGTCTTTCTATATTTTTACAAATTCAATTGAACATTCAAATGTAAGTAAGTTGGCAATTGAACAAAATTCGCACGATTAAGCGAGGTCTACACTGGTTCTTATTAGTCCTTGCTTTAGGTGAGTAACTAAAGTGATTTTTCCGTATTTTTGCGCGTATAGTTACACGCGCGCTTAAGCGCGGTTCACACCGGGCGATTTGTTGAAGGATCAGGGGTGATTTGACGTACCAGATGGTGAAGTTTGCGGCAATCGAGTGCCCTCAAAAATGCACGTGATTAAGCGTGGTTTACACCGGGAAATTTGTTGAAGGTTCATGGACGATTAGGCTCACCAGATATTGGGAAAGTAGGTATTTGAGTTCCATAATTTCCGGAGAAAAACACAGATCAAAAGTCGCGGGATAAAGCGTGGTTTACTCCAGGCGATTTGTTGAAGGGGTGATTTGGCTTACCAGATGTTGCTAGTATCTTAGAAAAATGTCATTTTTATGGATTAAATCAGATGCAAATAAGTTTCTAATTGAACAAAATTAGCGTGGTTAAGCGTGGTTTACACTGGGCGATTTCATCAAAGGTCATGGGTTAGTTGGTTTAACAGCTATCTTTCTATATTTTTACAAATCAAATTAATCAACTGTGAATAAGTTGGCATTTGAACAAAATTCGCGTGGTTAAGCATGGTTTACACCTAGGAATTTTTTGAAGGTCGTGGGTGATTTGACTCACCTGATGTTGAGCTGGTCAATGAGGAAGTGTAAATTTGTGATACAGAAGAATACTAAGATGATAAAATCCCGAGAAATGTATGCCATAATTATTTTCATAAATATAGGATCAAACATTCAAGTTATAATATGTATGTAACACATTGTTACATAAAATTTTTGTTCTGTTTATTTGTATATATAAAGCTAACAGAATGGTTACCAAAAGATCGTGGCGGTGGTTCTTATATTAGTCCTTGGTTTGAGTAAGTACCGAAGTGATTTTTCACCCAGCGATTTGTTGAAGGTTATTCAGGGGTCATTTATCGTACCAGACGTTGCTGTTACAGGGTGTATACGTGGTATCCTAGAAAAATATCATTTTTTTAAATTAAGTCAAACATTGAGGTGCAAATAAGTTTTTGAACAAAATTAGCGCGGTTAAGCGTGGTTTACATTGTGCGATTTCTTGAAATTTCTGTTACACTGGTGAGGGAGAATGCAAGTACATTTGTGGTACAAATTGTCCCAAAAAAAGCCCCAGAATTTGATAATTGGACGAAAGTCGCACGGTTAAGCGAGGTCTAGACCCAGCGATTTAGTGAGGGTCCATTAGGAATGATTGGGCTTAGTAGATGTTGCACTGAACAAGCAAATGGTAAAAAATAGAATAATCTCAGAAACTTTTGTCGTTAGAATAAAACGACGCGTTTAAGCGCGGTTCACACTGGGCGAATTTGTCGCTCCTTGGGGGGGGGAGAAGCGATGGGGGGGTTAGGCTTGTCAGATGTTGAGCTGGTCAGTGAGGAAATGTATATTTGTGGTGCAGAAGAATACTGAGATGATAATTAAATCCCGAGAAATGTTTGCCGTAATTATTTTCTGAAATAAGATAAAAAAATTATAACTTGTAACAAGTTGTGGATTAGCCTCTTTTCGTATTTTTGCGCTTATACTTGTTGCGCGGCTTTAAGCCTGGTCTACATCGGGCAATTTTTTGAAGGTTCAGGGGTTATTCTGCTTAACAGACATTTTCTCTTACAGGGAGAAAGCGAGTATATATGGTTCAGAGTGTCACAGAAGAATACTCTCAAATGATAAAAATAAGAAATTGCAAATGCATATTTTATGAATCAAATGAGATATGTGAAATGTTTTGTAGAAAATTTTAATTACCTATATGCATAAAGCTAACAGAATAGAACTAAACATATATTAGCATATTGATTTAGGGGCGTACCAATCTTTTTTTTCGTATTTCGGTCAAGCGTGTTTCACACCAGTTAATTTCGTTTGCGTTTATTGTCCTGCCTATATTATGAACAGTGTCATACCTACAAAACTAGAGTTTTATTAAATGTATTTTCGGTTGTTAAACATACCTATATATAGGGTTTTGTATTTCGGATTGAACATTACATTAAAATAAGGTGTATTGTAGTTTCGTGTTTGCTTGTTCATACTTTGACTTAACGCTGCTCTTACAATCTGGAATAGTTTCTCCGGAATAGTCCGGAAGATGCGGGGAGCTGAAAAGGAACCGACGATGGGCGTGATAAATAAACAGATGCGCGCTACATTAGAAAGAAATGGAAACAGTCATGTTAGCGCGTCGCCCGAAATTTGTAAAATTGAACAGGAAGGCGATTTGCAGATGTTTCTTATCCCAATTCCTGACGCTTCATTTTCCAATATTTTTACATTAAATTTTCACAAGATGTTTAGAAGGAAATTGTCCAGAGTGATATCGAACCATTTTTTCATTTTTACTTCTGGGCTTTTCTTAAAAAAATTACAAAGTTGACGAAGAAAATAGGCAACTTCAAGCGATCATATTTCATGTTCAATTTTTTTCAAAAAATGCTTCGCTAGCCCCCTGTGTAATTTCCTTTTAAACTTCATGTAAAAATTTCATGCAAAAATGTTGAAAACTAGAGCGTCAGGAATTGGGATGAAATCACTTGAAAATTACCGTTTATGCTCTCCGTAGGAGCCGCCTTAAAGTAAAATAGTTTAAAAAAGATACAGCTATCACTTTATGTACTATTCTTACTCATTATTTGAACATTTCATTTATTTTTACATCCTGGTATGATAAAAAATATCTCATTGCGTCTTCACTTAAATATCTTACCTCTTGGGTTTGTTAAATTTCAGCTAGCTATTGTGTTTTAGGTATTTCTCTAGCACAATGAGCAACAATATCATTAGCCTAGATTACAGAGAACACTATTAACGTTGAGTCAAGGACCTCTACTAGCTTTTTGCATACATTTTCTAACGCAGTATAGTCTCACCCACACAAATAATAAAAGGTATGCTGGAAAGTAGACACGCAACTGAAGTGTCACATTTGATTTGTTTCTTGCCTAGTAAAACAGTGCGATTAGTTGAATGCCAGAATGATATACGATAATTGAAAGATGCTATAAAACGTTATACTATTAGGCCTAAGGTACGCTCACTATTATAAAGAAGCTAGGTACATTTCCTTTTGCTTTCAATGCCAATAGGTGAAGAAACTTGTAATTGGGACAAACTTCGACTTTGAGATATTTTTGGATTGTTCATGACGTCTACAAGAAAAAAACATGTCATATCAGATTGCAGTTTCTGTTCTTAAATAAAATGTACAATCATATACAGCACACAAATGGAAGTAAAATAGGAATTTTTAATTTTTTGTACTTCTATACCTATAAACCTTGTTTAGGTAAGTGACAATTTCAAAACTAGGTTTACTATAAATCTTGCTATTGCTATTAAAGCTCAATAAAAAAACTTCTTATATATCGAGTGTAAGCAGTTTCTAAACTATAAGCTGATAAAGTGAGTGAAAGCTTAAGAAAATCATGTTTTGAATTTTTTTGAGATAGATCGTCTGTAAATCTTTTGGAATTTGTTGCTTAAACGACATTTAGGGACTTTTTAAAAATACTTGTGCTTTAACATAATAAATCGACAAATTCTCTAAATAATGTAATTAAAAAAATATATTTCCACCAACTTCATGCCAAATTTTATGTATAAGAAATAAAAGATTTTTTTCAATTATCGATTAGATTCTACATTTTTGTCAGCCTGCCGTGAGATATCAAGATCTGTTAGATAAAAACGCAAAAGTGATCATGCCTGCTCATGTTAGGTGTAATGTTAGTGAAAGTAGGTAGTGGCATTTCAAAGTGTTATGGCATACAATAAAAAAAGTTGCATACACTGCTACATAAACTAACTTACGTAATAATAGGCTTAAAATCACCTCAATCCAAATAAAAATATAATAGGATTGTTCAATTGACAATGCTTATATGTATTAAGTAATTGGGTTTTGGAATATCCTTAAGAAATCCGTAGATTTAATTAAATTCAATGCAATGGTATTGCGAAACTAAAACAAGAAGTATACAGTTGTGAGAATTTACTTCCCAAGCTAAAGCTTGGCATAATAAATAATAGTAGGTACTAAAATAATATGTTTCTTTCATATAGTTTGAAAAATAATTCTATCCCTTGCAAGGTTGGCATATTTCAGTGATTTGTATTATATAATATAAGCCACGTAAGGTTATATTCTACATTATTTTTTTATGTGTAGATTCTGAAGTAAGACTGTTAAATATCGAAAAACATACCGATATTAATTTTAATCAAATTCATTCAAAAATACCTAATTACCACGTCTTTTTTGAGCACTTTTCACTTGCTTTCCTTCGTTCTTTTGACGTTTTCTGGATCCTGGGTATCCATATCTGCCAGACTTACGACAGATCAGATGACTTGAAAGTTTTATTTACATACAGGGTTGGGATAAAGTATGGAACCAAGCAAATAACTTTGGAACGGAAAGAGTGATATTGCTGAAAATTTGCAGGCAAGTGTAGTGACGTCTAATGCATCCGAAGACATTATGTTAGCTATTAATGTACTTCCGGTCTAACCGGAAGTACCGTCAACTTTTTTAATTTAAATGGGACACCCTGTATATTTTTGCAGATTTTAATTCATCTTTTTTTCCGAATACGTCCATAGTGGGTTTAGCATTATTTTCTTGAAAAATCTGTCTCACAAATTCGTCCGTGGCGGTCTGCGGACTTCCCGTTTGAGGTGATTTTTTTTGTATTTTTTTTTTTTTAGTCACCGTCAAACGTGTTATAGGACCCCTGTCGGGACGTATATCATTAAAAGTTGACACACTTCTTTGTGAGTTCTCACGCGATCGCCAAAACCGACTTTGAATGACCGGCATTTTAAACACCTGAAATGATAAAGAAGCTTTATCTTTCCCGTTTTTACAGAAACTAATGCTAAACCCACTATGGACGTATTCGGAAAGAAAAGATGAATGAAACTCTGCAAAAATATACAGGGTGTCCCATTTAAGTTAAAAAAGTTGACAGTACTTCCGGTTAAACCGGAAGTACATTAATAGCTAACATAATGTCTTCGGATGCACTAAACGTCACTACACTTGCCTGCAAATTGTCAGCAATATCACTCTTTCCGTTCCAAAGTTATTTGCTTGGTTCCATACTTTATCCCAACCCTGTATATTAAAAAAACAGTACCTACAATGTTTCTAGAAAAGGTCATCGCACCAATCTATTGGAAAAATACCATTATTAAGGTAATTACGAATGTCCTGTCTGAAAACTTAAAGTTTATTATAGATCGCTTGTACATTTATTAATAAACTACGACTGATATTGTCCTTGGTTTTAAGGTGTATACTGTGAAGGTTACAGTATACGAAAGACACAAAGGATTATATTGTTATAGAATTATGGTGTTGTTCGATTGAAAACTTTTGTAGACTTACTTTATATATTTAAATTGTTGTAGTACTCTAATAATAGTATTTGAAAAAACATTTTGGTATATGATTTAAATGCATATACCCATATTGATGTATTCTAAAGTTAGCCATACAGTTTAAATAATGTAGAGTGAATATAAACAAAACCACGTAATGTATTTCACAAGTTTCTAACTATCATGATAGACATATATCAGTATATAACGAAAAATATACCGCCAGCAAAAAAAAGGAACATAAAAACCCCCGCATGTTTCCGTCGGAACTAGGATGACACAGTTTTTATTCTGCAATCTTCAACTGATGTCCTAATCAAATGGCATAATGACTTTCCGATATTTATAAACATATTGTGTTATCAGTATCAGTCTTTATCATTCGGTACTGTTTAGAAATGTTATTGCTATCAGTTTAACGACTACAGCTATTTAACCCTCTACCCGAAAAAAGTAAAACTATCAGCAACACCTAAAATGCCTAAAACTGAAGTTTGAAGAGTATTTGAATTTTTTTGCTAATTACTCCGCCAGTCATACACCGATTTTCAAAATTATAAGAGTATTACCTACTAGGACATCATAGCAAACCGCTACCGAACTTTCATTACAATCCATGCAGCGGTTACTGAGATTACAAGACTAGTCTGATGCCAACAGACAGAGAGACAGACAGACAGACCGACAGACAGACCGACAGACAGACCGACAGACAGACCGACAGACAGACCGACAGACAGACCGACAGACAGACCGACAGACAGACCGACAGACAGACCGACAGACAGACCGACAGACCGACAGACAGACCGACAGACAGACCGACAGACAGACCGACCGAAGGAAATGAGTGACGTGGATTTTAGTTGATAGTGGATATCATCAAACGCCCAAAAATCGTATAATAATAATAATAACACCACAGGCCGTCCGAAACAGGAACACTAGAGAAGCTCTGCGAGCTCATCTTTACCAGGTCGAGGTCCTTACTCCCCGAACCAGTCTCCTCCAGCATTCCTTCTTTTGGAGAACTTCGACGCTGTGGAATCAGCTGCCGGGGAATTTGTTTTCCGACGGCTACAACCTGCAGCGTTTCAAATCTAACGTGAACCGATACTTATCCTCTCGCAGCGCTTCTATACAGCGTCATAGGCTTTCAGCCTTTGCGGGAGGCCGACCATAAAAAAAACTATCTCAAAATCAAAAATCGTGATCACAATACGCCCCTCACCCATCCGCGTAAAAGGTGGCCTTTGTTTCAAAGCCTGCTGGATAGTAGGGCAACAATTTGATATTTTCTTAACTTACATTTTTAACAGAGTTTGCCTTCAAATATCATCGCTTGGAGGATAATGCACGACTTACTAACCGCTTAACCATTTTATCAGATAAAGTTATTAGACTAACTACAACAATCGACCTCGCTTTTTGTGCCAACAAAAGAAACGTTTCAAATGCAACATTTTATTGGTGGAACTAAATTGCATAATGAAGAAGTCGTAACAAGCATGCTTATAGATGGTCTTCACGATGCTATAAGTACTATTATTTGCCGCGATTTACATACTTATAACAGTACCTACGCATTCAACCTTGGACAAACAATACTTTTCTTGTCAAAACTGGTTAACATACTCAACATAAAAGAATAAGTACCGTATTATATCGTAATATCAGTATTCGAGATGCATAAGTCAATAACAGTAATTATTAGCGAATTGGTTTTTCCGTAATTAACAGTACTGTTCATAAGTTTGCGTGGCATATCCGTTCGGTATTCCGTTCCTTAACATACTTAGCCGTTCTGAATAGCTGATTGTTTTGCTTTGAAAACATGCAAGAAGGAAGTAGCGTGCACTAACTATACACAATATTATACAAAGAAATCGAAAAAAGGTTAACAGAGTCCGTAGCAAGAAGGGACAAACACTGCAGACTAGCTGCGCCCAAACCCAGACAATACTCAAACCTGAGACTGGGCGGCCGAAAAAATTTGCCTGTGCGCCATCTGGTACCCGGAGGTAACGGCAAACCAAAGGAAGTCACTGATAAAAAGCAGCAAACTTCTTGGCGGAACGCAAAGGCGCATTGGCTTGGCCAGACCAGATAGGCGCGCTTCCTATGCCAACTGACGCATATGAGAGTCGATATACGAGGCATGCTTACATGTCTAATAGACATGAAAATTTTGATGCTCTCTATCTCCGTCAGTCGACTTATGGCGCACTGATGATCGCTAATAAGCGTGAAACAGCTGTCTGCGTACTGGTGGATTGACGGAGATATAGTGCAACCCTCGAATACTCAAACCTGCCTATTCTATCTTGATAACAGACACGCGAACAAAGATTTTTTATTATTTTGTCGTTTTTCTTTCCTTGTCAAATTCAGAATGTCAAAAAAATTCAAAACTTTCATATAAAAACTGTTTTCTATCTCTTCTAGTGTTGGGACGAGCGAACGTTCCTATAAACTCCGTAAATACGAAAGTTCGCTATGGTTGAAGCGAATGTTTCCATTTGGGGAATATTGAGAAAAATCTTTTAGCTATTATTTATTGTGGCGTTTGAGAAATGTTGCTTGCACGTTGCATAGAATAGGGTACTTGCAGAAAAAAATATGCCGTTTATGCGTTCCTTAGAGCCTAGTAGGCATGACAAAATCACTTGTTTGGTTTTTTGGAATCGGCTGTGAGAGATATTCCAAAAATTATTTCAAATGCCGGAAAATGCCGCGCAAACAACCTCTGACGTCAGTGATATCCTATAGTGATGGGATGTAACGTATTGATATTCGATATCGATAGCCAGTGCTGACCTAACATTTTAACATTGATCATTATAACCACAAAACGTAGTCACACACAAAAGTACAAAAGTCAAAAGAATAAAAGTTAGGCTAGATTACTAATTCACTTTGTAGGGATGGGCTTGAATTAGATTCTGTCTTTGGATTCATTTATAATGGGATGCGCTGAAATAAAATGATGGCTTCGATTAGTTGCGAATCTCGGTCATAAACAGGATGAACTGTGATACCTATCAGGTATAAAAATGTATTGCAACGAAAATGCTAGTGGGTTAATTGCCTGTTTCAAATATGTTTAAGTATCAATAAATTGAGTCGCATTGCTAAGGAATTCAGATCATCTCTAGTTTGCAGTTGAATCTCACTGACCTCCGCTGTAGCAGTATCGATTGCCGATATCGATAAGATATTTGTGAGGTCAGTCCTTGTTTTAAGTCACGTGGAAAAATTTGAATACATCCTTATTTTATTTTGCAAATATCTTTTTTTGGCCGTCAGCAAAAACAAGTTTTTTGTTTCCTACTGCTTCTTGATATGGTTGTCTTTACGCTATGTATACTCCCGAGGCGATTTCACGACCTCTGCAAGTACCCTATTCCTGTTGAAATTTTTAGTGCATAAATACTTAAAATATGCCGAATTATATAAAGGTTTTCTTTGGGAATACCAAAGTGTTAACAATAAACCTGTGTATGCATATATGTTTTGTTTTTGAATGTACAAGCGTTTTGCTCATGAATTTGTTCTTTTTCTTTGATTTTTTAAAGAAGTGAAGTTCCTTTTTAATAACACGCTTTTATTATTCGCCTGTATGTTTGTGGGTAACTCTCTTTTGGATTATGCCGCGGAAAGAATTTTGACAGCTCCAAATCTGTCGGACCAGCGGTCGTATCCGCTGACTTGAGGTGGTATTGACGAGAGCTTAAAAGGCGTGTCTGCTGCTGTTTAGCAGCGATTTTCTTTGGTTTGCCGTTACCTTCGGGTAGCAACATTTAATCTTGAAAATGAAGAAAAAAAAGTTGTTGACCGCTGCCTGTGCTTCAGGAATATCAATACACCATACATAATACGTCGTCAGTTACCTGTCGTAATAGGGTACTTGCAGAGGTCGTGAAATCGTCTCGGGAGTATACATAGCGTAAAGAAAACCATATCCAGAAGCAGTAGGAAACAAAAAACTTGTTTTTGCTGACGGCCAAAAAAAGATATTTGCAAAATAAAATAAGGATATATCCAAATTTTTCCACGTGACTTAAAACAAGGGCTGACGTCACAGGTATCTTATCGATATCGACAATCAATACTGCTACAGCGCAGGTCAGTGAGATTCAACTGAAAACTAGCGATGCTCTGAATTCTTTAACAATGCGACTCAATTTATTGATACTTAAACATATTTGAAACAGGCAATTAACCCACTAGCATTTTCGTTGCAATACATTTTTATATCTGATAGGTATCACAGTTCATCCTGTTTGTGACCGAGATTCGCAACTAATCGAAGCCATCATTTTATTCCGGCGCATCCCATTATGAATGAATCCAAACATAGAATCTAATTCAAGCCCATCCCTACAAAGTGAATTGGTAATCTAAGGCCTTTACGGAAACACTGATCTGGATCCGGATAAATCAGTTATATGTCAAACAGCTTTTAATGCCTGTCAAGTGGGATTTATGATTTCATGAATTTAACGGACATCGAACAACGAAAAAGTTGGTTTAACAATAAAAAACAGATGGTTAAGTAAAGCAGCTACTGATCTGAATCATCCGATCGCAATCACTTACTGTACAAGAGTGAACTACCCTATTTCTGACAGATCCCAGATCACTTTCCGAACGCCAGGATCAGTGATCCAACTGATCGGGTTAACCCGATCATAGTTTCCGTAAAGGGCTCTAGCCTAACTTTTATTCTTTTGACTTTTGTACTTTTGTGTGTGACTGTGTTTTGTGGTTATAATGATCAATGTCAAAATGTTAGGTTAGCACTGGCTATCGATATCGAATATCAATACTTTACATCCCATCACGATAGGATATCACTGACGTCAGAGGTTGTTTGCGCGGCATTTTCCAGCATTTGAAATAATTTTTGGAATATCTCTCACAGCCGATTCTAAAAAACCAATCATGTTTACTAGGCTCTAAGGAACGCGTAAACGACATAATATTTTTTTCTGCAAGTACCCTATTTAATTCAATTTTAAACCGGAAGCGATATTGACAAAACCGGATTTTTCCGGACTAGTTTTTTCACGCTGATTCCGAATTTGTATTTAGTTTTTCTCTAGCACCTATAGTTTTGGCTATCTTTTGTATACGGACAGACGGACGGACGGACAGAGGTTCTGCATAAGCTCTTTTCAGTGACTTCAGTGAGTCAGTGAGAGGTAAAAGATAAGAGTGGTGGCTTTAATATGAGGCAACACCCTGTACATTCATGTGCACTCCTGAATCTTCATTCCATTTCTCAATAATTGCCAGTCTATCACGTGCGTCGTTCATTCAAAAAAGCAAGTTCAGGCCTCACCTCGCCAACTGCCAAGCCTCCGGACCGCGAATCATTAATTTGTCGAGAATTGCAATTTCGCAAAAATAACAAAAGAAAAGGTCAGAGACGAACAGAAAACATTGCGACATGCGCGGCCAGATCATGTTCGCCTGTCTCAAATGCCATTTCGATCCACTTGAAGATGGTTCCTGTTGGTACGACGACATTCTTCGAGTCGCGACCTTCGTACCACTCCGGTACCAGCCACCAAGGTGGGGCAGAACAGAAAGGATTCTCTTAGGAGGGGATGGATACCGATTAGCAACTGTTTTTTTTCTTTTATTGTATTGGTTTCCATCTTGTGATACCGTGGTTTTTTTTGGTCTTAAGGAGTCTGGGTCTACACACTTATACAAATGTATACAAATGTATTTGCCATGTTAAAACATGGATTCCCATTTCGAACAGAACTTACTTGTTTTTCAAACTACCCACACGGTATTTCAGAAAAGGGCCAAATAGGTGACAAAGCGCAAGCTTTCTTCTTCAATTTGCTTTTTGAATCATTACTGTAACGTTAACGAACTTTTTGATTGACATAATATCAATCAATTATCTCGGAAACTGTTTGCACGATTTTTTTGAATTTTGGGTTAGGGAGGTTTTGTAATACGGCCAATCTTGCAATGTCATTTACAATGTTGTCAGATCTACCGTTTTTCCGCAAATATAGTATTTTGTTATTTCAAATGGATTATCCTAGATATTTCTGTATTTTTGAAATCCTTGAAACATTTTGATTATTTATTGTATTATATTTCCTATACCTGAACTTCATAATTTCGGGGTTACTACTAAATTTACATTGCATCCGCCCAAGTGAAAATAAGACATTAACTGCAAAAAACATGTAGCAGATGCTCAAAATTTTGTCCGTTTACATCAATACAACAAGCCAAGTGATTCTTGAAACTTTGCAGTACATTTTGCAAAATTTCTAAATGTTCAACAGTAAACGTATCAACATATTTTAACTAACTAACTAAATCTAGTTGTAACTACGAAATTACGAGGTTTAGGTATATAGAAAATGTTACCCAAAAAATAATCAGGACTTTTCAAGAATTTAAAAAATGTAAAAATATACAGGGTGGTCCATTTGATCTAACAACGTTTATTATACATATTTAACGAAAAATGCTAAATCTGAGAACATTGTAAATACTGTCACAAGATTGACCGTATTACAGAACCTCCCTACTCCAGAATTCATAAAAATCTTGCAAACCATTTCCGAGAAAATTGAGCGATTCCATGCATTAGAATCACTCTGTACATAAGATAAATAGAAATGCATACGAAGCATATTTTTTTTATCTTTTGTTTTTCGTTTTGTGTCAATGCATAGAGAGATTGATTTTTCACACGAAATGAATCTTTCTTCAGGATGTTAGGTCTTCCCTTCCATAACTTCTTAAATTTGAGTCTGATTCTGATGATTTTTCCAAGAAGTTACAGAAAAACGTATTATTTTTTAGTAATAAGTAAAATTTGAAACGATTTGTATCATTGATTAGTCTACAGAGTGTGTCAAAAATAAGCATGCAATCTCACAAAAACTGAGTACCTATGCTAAAAATCTTGCATATGTTGCAATGTCGAAGTTCTCCAAACGAAGGAATGCTGGAGGAGACTGGTTCGGGCAGTAGGGACCTAGACCTGGTAAGGATGAGCTCGCAGAGCCTCTCTAGTGTTCCTGGTTCGGACGGCCTTTGGTGCCATTATCTGGGAAAGCTCACTCGAACATCTTACGTGATAGAATCTGTAAAACAGAGACAGGTTAGCCAACCTCCTTCGATGTTCTAGGCTGTGAAGGTCTTTTGTGAGGTTATACGCATCGATTAGTCTAATTGCTCTCTTCTGGATAGTGTCCAGAAGCGTTCCAGAATATGGTATTGTTGATGTTGATCCCAAAAAGCTTGACGTGGTGGTGACTCGACTATTGCTTGACCCTCCATTTCCATAGTTGGTAAGCCAATGTGAGACTTTTCTTTGTCAGTGTTGTTGTCTGAGTTTTCTGTACGTTACTAACTAAATTGTTATTCTGTCTTACTCGTACATCTTTCACATGTTTATTAAACATGGAAAAATTGATGCTCTCTACTTTCGTCAATCGACCTATGGCGCACTGATGATCGCTAATAAGCGTGAAACAGCTGTCTGCGTACTGGTGGATTGACGGAGGTATAGAGCAACCCTCGTATAAATTGTTATTATTTATAATTGACTTTTGAAGCTGTTCTGTCCACTGGGAGACAGAACCGCCCCAACTTTGGCCAGAGGTCCCAAAATAAGTTCTCTAGCTTAACATAGATGCCCAGTGATTCATCTTCCTCTCAAAAAATGTTAAAATCTTGATTTTGCAACCACATTTCTGTTTGCGTTCTAATGGTACCTGTTGACAGCCCCAGCAGCCTCTCAGGTCTCAGGAAATTAGTTCTCGACCCTCGCCTTGCTAGGTAAACTTCGTCATGTTTTTTGCACATGTTTATCGACTTCTAAATAAAGGCTTTTATTATTTTATTATTATTCTGGAATTCTGTTAATCATATTCAGCGAAAAGACATTGTAACTACTATGTATATTATGTCGCTTTGTGTTAACGAAGTCGGACCAGTCAACAAACTGAAAACCAGTTTCTCTGTCGTTGGCAGCAGAACTTTCGACTGGCCTAGATTTCCAATTTTTACCAATACACACACGCTTTTTTCTGTTTTGTAACTGATTCTGAAATATTCGTAAAACTTTTTTTGCACGACGGTTGTCATTGAAAATATGCACAAGGTATTGGTAACCATCATGTCGTTGAACTACTAGGAGAAAGTATGCTGAGAATCAATCTTGATGCCTTGGATTTTTGTTATGTATGATTTTGTGTTTAGCTACCAACTAGCGATATTTGAAAGGCATGCAAAATAATTCATTTCACCCCCAATTTACCCCCATAAGAGAGGTCCTACCCCTCCCCCCTTGAAAAGGCCGCCATTTTTGGTTTTTTGGTATAAAGAAATGCCATGTTTGAAAGAAAAATTTGTGTTTTACTTCCCACACAGATAGGTGAAGGGAGTATTGTGATCGCGAAAATTTTCGATTTCAAGATAATACACTTCTTGGACGTTTCATGATATCTACATAACAAAAATCCACGTCACTCATTTCCATCGGTCTGTCTGTCAGTCCGTTGGCGTTTTTCTAGCCTCGTAATCTCAGTAACCGCTGCATGGATTTTGATGAAATTTAGGCAGCTATATGCTGCGTGGTCGTAGTAGGTAATGGTGCTATAATTATAAAAATCGGTGCATGGGCGGCGGAGTAATTAGCAAAAAACAAAACATTTCAAAAATTCCTCAAACTTCGTTTTTAGGCGTTTTAGATGTTCCTGGTCATTTTCTATTTTTATTTTGGTTGGGGTGATATTTGCGGTGGTTGGAGGGTGGTGGGTTGTAAAATTGAAAAAATTGTTGCATTCATAATAGACTGTGTACTGACTTGATCCTGATCATTTTCTATCTTTTTCTGGGTGGGGGTAAAATTGGGGTGGTTGGGGGGTGGAGGGTTAAAACTGAAAAATGTGTTGCATTCATAATAGGCTGTCCACTGACCTGAGAAGCAAAACCTAGCGTCATAATACACTTCCATTTTTGTACCCGCCTAATCTCAATAACCGCTGAATCGATTTTGATGAAATTTGGGGTGCGATATGCTATGGGGTGATACTACGTAATGCAATTATATCTAGTCACTATATCTGCCTATCTGTCGATCGCACTATCACCATTTTTGTATCCGCCTAATCTCAGTAACCGCTGAATCGATTTTGATAAAATTTGGGGTACGATATGGGATGATACTATGTAATGCAATTATATCTAGACATTCTGTTGGTTGGACTGTCGTCATTTTGGTACCCGCATAATTTCAGTAACCGTTGTAGCTATTTTGATGAAATTTGAGGTACAATAAGCTATGGAATCATGGTAGTAGGTATTTGTAATGCAACTATACCTCTGAAGATCGCTAGACTTCGGCGTTTTAGGGGTTTGTGACCATTTTGGTTTCAGGCAGGAAATTAGCCAGATACCTACAATCTCATTTCCGTCATTTTAGATCCATGTTGTTCCTGACGGATAATTTTTTCAGTAAGCTTGGATAGAAGCCTTTGTTCTTTGATTTGACACGAAGCCATGTTAGATATTGCCCCTGGGTGGCAAAAACCTAAATCTTCCGCTGTCCTATGATTTTCTCAAAATATCTCTAAAACCGTGTTCCTTTCTAGCGCTCGCACAAGAAGAAGAGCAAGACGAAAATGACGCAACAGCAGAAGAATTGTGCCAAAACAGACCAGCAGACGAATATTTTAGGCTTTCGACAGATGGTGATTGCAGAGAAGTAGTCAGGTAAGCTTGAGCCATTTATTGGAGTTACAAAATCCAATTATAATAGTCAATGCAGGGTGTCTCTATCTGAGGGGGTGGGTAGCACCGATACATTAAGGTTGAGGGTGCATAGATTCTTATTGATTTAATGCCCATGGTGTAGAGCCAAAACGTTTGTCGAGATTTCAACACCTAGTCCTTCCAGAAAATTATTGTTTAATTTCTTAGGTTGGTTTTAATCAATTGCCTTTTATTTGTTACATGTTTTGTTGACGAGAGCTGCTTTTCAAGCGCTTCTTTAAGCAATACAATTAAATTGCTATTTTCGTTAATTAGGGATAACGAGAAAATTTATTTTGCTGTTCGTCAGATTGAATTTTTTCAGATATTCATTTTTTATATATTTCTAAAATATTCATGCACGAGGCACCCTGCACATTCGATTAAAACGTAATCATTATATAATCATTATAGCATCAACCTAGTCTTTGTCGTAAAAAATGCAGATTAAGAAGGAATCAAGGATTTGGGAGGTTATATGAGATTTTGAATATCAAAAATTGTGCATAAGTAATTAAAATATTGATGTAGGGAACAAAAAATATCATTCCTTGTCAATAGCATAATTTTGTAAGTGTATTTATCCAAATAACTGCCTCCATCCTAATATTGATTCCTTATTCAGATCTTTAGTAAAACAATCTTGGGATACGGTCACTTATTATATTTTGTATCTGTTTGACAATTCTGATATTTTATTATAGTTTTAATACTTGAAGATGATGCCTAATGGAAGCGTCGATACGTCGTAAAATTTTATATATTGGAAATATAATAAGTGACCGTATCCCAAGATTGTTTTACTAAATATTTGGTACCGACGGTCAGGATTCAAAAAGCAAAAAAATTCTTATTCAGATCAATATAAATTCTCAAATAACTAAAAATAAATAGTAGAATGCCACCTTAAAACCTCACAAATAAAAATATTCATGTTTTCAGGATTATTTAACCCTATTACAGTTTCTAAAAAAGTAATCTATAAAGAATTTAAATGATTGTCAAAATCGGTAAAAAAACAGACGTATTTACGTATTTTTTACTATTAGTTTGAGTAGCGAGGATTTTTGAGATTCTTGTTCTTGTTTTTTCACATCATAAGTACTTTACGGTTTTTTAAGTTTAGAGGTTACAACCTTACAACATGTGGGATCTTAAAGTGGTATGCTACCGAAGATATACCTTAAGCTTCATCGAAATGATCACATCACAATCATAATAAAATCATAATATCATATAATATAATATCATAATAAAATTGTTCAGCAATAACATTGATACAATCCTATAATATCCAGGTGTGATTTTAATTCAGACGCGAATGGCGTCACTCGTCTGGCGTCGGTGCGTTGTCCGGTGGGTCTCGCGTTTGATCTCGATCGCCAGACCTGCGACTGGAAAACTAATGTCAAAAATTGCGATAGAGTAGAAAGTAAGTCGAACACCGAGATGGGGTCACATTTGACAATTGACGTCCGAACAATACCGTCATTTCAATTTAGCAATATTCCAATCAATCAATTAGCTAATCCACCAATTTATCGATTAGACAGTTAATCAATCAATTAACCAATCGATTTATTTATTTACATCATTTTGGAACGGAATACCTAGATATTTCGATTATCTTTTTCATACATCAGTGATTACCTTATCCATATATGGCATCGGTTGATCAGTCAATAAATCATGATATCAATCAATCAACCAATCTAACAATAAACTAATCAATCAATTAGTTAATGAACCAATCGATCAATTAGGCACACAGTCAATAAATTGGCCAATCAATCGGTAATCAATCATGATATCAGTCAATTTAGCAATAAAACAAACAATCAATTAGTTAATCAACTAAGCGATCGCTTAAGCAGTCAATCAGTCAATTGACTAACCAATCTATTTGTTGGCATTACTTTGAAATGGAATACCTAGATATTTCGATTAACTTTCATACATACATACCTTTCATACCTCGGATGATCAGTCAATAATAGATCATGATATAAGTTAAACAACCAATCTAGCAATAAATCAATCAGTCAATTAGTTAACCTACCAATCGGTCGATTAGGCAGTCGGTCAATAAATTGGCCAATCAATCGGTGATCAACCGTGATATTGGTCAATTTATCAATAAACCAAACAATCAATTAGCTGATCAACTAAGCTATCGATTAAGCAGACAATCTATCAGTTAACCAATCAATCTATTTGTTACATCATTTTGGAGCGGAATACCTAGATATTTCGATTACCTTTTTCATACATCGGTTGGTCAGTCAATCAATCATAATATCGATCAACCAATCTAGTAATAAACCAATCAGTCAATTAGTTAATCAACCAGTTGATCGATTAGGTAGTTAGTCAATTAATTGGCCCATCAATCGGTAATCAATCATGATATCAGTCAATTTAACCAAAATCAACAATCAATCAGAATAGTATCAATAAACCAATCAATCAAATAGTTGATCAACTAAGCGATCGATGAAGCAGTCAATCTATCAGTTAACCAATCAATCTATTTGTTACATCATTTTGGAGCGAAATACCTAGATATTTCGATTACCTTTTTCATGCATCTGGTTAATCAACCAATCGGTCGATTAGGTAGTCAGTCAATAAATTGGCCAATCAATGGGTAATCAATCAATTTGGCCATAATGCAATGAATCAATTAGTTTATCTACCAATAGATCGATTAAGCAGTCAATGAATCAATTGACGAATGAGTCATGCATTGTCGATTAATCAATCAATCAACCAATCTATCGTTTAGGCAGTCAATCAATGATTTAATGGATCAATCTACTTGTTGACATTTTTTTCGAAAAAAATACTTACATATTTCTATCCTTATCCATGCATCGGTCTATCTGCCAATCAATCAATTAATATTAAGTACTGATAGACATGCTTGATGAACAATTCTTGCAGATAGTTTGGTCTATCAGACCAGTAGTAATCAATCAGAATAGTATCAAGCTACTTATTGATGTTTATTTGCAATATAATATATGTAACTATACTCTTTTTCAGGTATCTAACAATTAGTCAGGCAATCAGTTAATCATTCAATCTATATTTAATTAGCTATTAACGAGCTTGATGATTTCAGGACTCAGAATATTTCAAAGTGATACAAAATAACTAATCAGTCGATTTTTTTTACTTCTGTGTCGGCATCGACTGCTTTGGTCATTAGCCTCAAATCAGTCAATTATTGGTGGACTGGTTGTCTTATTCACCGATTAACGTCTAATCAGTCTAATAAGACAATTATCGATCAATCAGACAACCAGTCAATCAATAAATCGAAAAAATAATCTATTGTTAATTAGTGGTCGACATTGAGTCACACTTTCACACTTGTTTATAGTACCAATTTTTTTTAATTGCAATGACAAGGTGCAAAATATTTTTCCTTGAACTGTCGACGTCATTTCAAACGTGGCCCCACCTCGCCAAAACCAAAATAATATTAAGTTGGTATTTTTTTGTTTCTATCTCGCCTTCGGGCATGATGTAGGTGTACAAAGTCCGGTCTAAAACAAATAACATGTCCGAGCGGATTGGCGTTTGACATCGATAAGCAAACATGCGATTGGAAGGGGAAAGTCACCAGTTGCGATAAACTTGAGAGTAAGTCGCACCTCAACTGGTGCGGTGACGGTCACTTGCAACTGTCACAATTATATGTCACTTTTTGGGTATTGCGCGCCGGCAAGCAAACTGGGATTTCTAAAGGTTTGGTCCAAGGAGAGTAGAAGCGGAATGCGTAACTGACCGTTGTCACTCCCGTTTCTAGTCTTCTTGATCTTTGACCAAGGATAGTAGAAGCGGGATGGCAATTGTCACGCCCGTTTCTAATCTTCTTGGTCATTGCGGATTTCGGTTTTGGTTTTGAAGTGGATGCAGATACAGTTTGATGGACTGCGTGCAGGCATAAAATATAATAAGGAATGACTACTTCTGACTGACTTTGTACAACGATTGAAACAATTTGACGTAGACTTGCTCTTGCACTTTCAGTAGTAAATTGACAATCATCCGTAATTTTAAGTATTTGTATTTCACACTGTAGCTCATTCTATCATTATTAGGACCTCTTACAATAATTTATTTTTTGTTGTTGCAGCTGGCTAGCTATAAAAATGTTGTTGATATACATATAAAAAATTGTAGAACCTGAAGAGACTGCTGTAGGCATGTATTTAAGTTAGAAGTGCATATAATACCATATTTAAGATGTAGAATTCTTAGATTATTTAGATTTGTAAGGAAGTATACTTTCTACAGTAGAATTATTGCCTTCCATATGTTTTTATAGATATATAGACGTATTTTATTTAGAAAAATTAAATGCAGTAGCAGTTTCCTATAATTCTGAAAAATAGTGCAGTGTTCTTATTCCAGAAGAGTATCAGGCTAAGCATACATTAGGGAGCAAAGTTATTTCGAAGCACAGCACTTTTTAAAATATGTGGAATTGGTCAAACTATGACTTTTTCTGAATAATTATTTGCCACTTCATAACTGAAGAATCCTGGAACCACCTTAATCTATGGTTACAGTGCAAGTTATTTTGTGCTTAAAGTTAGTTGATCATATGAAATCGTTAAAGTTAAAGATAGTGGCCTTTCTCCTGAAACCTATAAGTTTCGCCTACATCTGCACTTTTACTTGATTTAAGAAATGTTCGAAAAAAAAATAGTTTTGAATTAGTACCTAACTGATTCTCTTAATCATATCAACATAGTTCCATCTAAATTATATGCATAGAAGTTTGAGCAAATACTTACAGTAATATTCCAGTAGCAAAACTTTTCTTTATAAAACTATCGAACATACAACTCAACATAGACAATTTTATAATCGTAAAAATTATAGAACAACCCTTGGTTCAAGATATTTCCATTTGCAAAAGTCTTGAAAAGTAATAACCGCCAATCAGGACGACATATTGTTAGGGCAAAGTCATTTGCACTGTAATCGAAGCCTTAGAAATCTCATGATTGCAGCAGTAGTGCTACAAATAGTTAATACACTGGGTTGTGGATACAAAATTTCACAAAATAGAAAAACTTAAGTGATACTTTAGAAAGTAGTCGCAAATGCACTAACATCTTATGCTTCTATACATATATGCCTATCGCTTTTAACTAAACTGAAATTTGGAGGCTTTGGTAATCTAATTTTTACAAAACTCTTATCCCACTAACACACCACGAATAGTTATATCATAAGAATATCACCATGTAGTAACACTAACAATACGAGTATATACAGGTGTAATAAGTTCAGAATTGGTCATATAACGAAATGAGTGAAATTTCAAAGTATTGAAAAGGCAAATGCTATAACTTTCTTTCCTATCTCTTTTTCTGATAGTTCAACCTTTCCACAGCTGAACCTATATACCTGTATATACGCAGATATGGTGTTAAAAAGACATCACAAGATAACTCTACACACTTCTTCCATCCGTATAGTACTTCTATAGTTTTTTCTGTAAAATAAAACTAGCATATTCATTCCAGTTCATTGTATTCCATAATATTTGTTTTGAGAGGTATTATTTTACATCTTAAAAAAGTTAGTATAGTCGCAAATAGTCAACATATAGGTGACCTTTCGTAGAATGATCAGATAGGTATAGAATATGAAAATAAATATGGACTCACGAATAAGATAATATCAAAGAAATAAAGTATCCAGACTGCGTATTCATATTTCGAAAGGTGTAATCAAAATTCAATGAATAGTTAACAAAGTTACAAAAAAATTATCTGAAAAGAATGAAAATAAAGACATGCTAAACATATGAAAGAAATAAATAGAAAGAAAAAATAAGGAGCATATAATGTCATGTCTCTAGTTGGAGAGGTGCGATAAACCTTCAATATACAGTTAATAAACTCCTAAAAAAAGTCAATTGAATAAGACATTCTGTAATGTCTTTGTTTCGACACAGTCACAAAAAGATAAGAGACATATGAATGAAGTAAAATGAACGAAAAACAAGGAGCATGTAATGTCATGTCTATATTTGGAGAGGTGCAATTAGTCTTCAATATATGGTACAGTTAATAAACACCAAAAAAAAAGTCAATTAAGGAAGAAGAAAATCATGAGGGTACTTCTTCTAGAATTATAGAATTCTATGCAATTGATTGAAGATGGTTACCCCAAAATTGTCAACAAAGCACATGACGAAGTGAGAGAACTAAACAGTCCATTATATATCATGACTTGGTTCGACCTTCACTATACAGCTGAAGTGCTAAAGTGTTTTTGGTAATTACAATATGTAAATATGACTGACACCGCTTCGGTTATGAAGACACTTTAGAGGTGACTGCTTGAATCATTACTTTGAGACATTTTAACTTAGAACCCATACATCTATTTTATCATTACCTACATCATTGTGTAATAAACTATTTTAATATTAACACCTTCGAATCAAATCTGTCTTTCTTCTTTATGGAATGAACTATCACTTTCTCATATACATATTTTGTGTCTTAGCATGTTACTAGTTTCTCATTTCACTTTCTTTTGTGTCATCATTAGGTGTTGTAATTTACTTTCCAACTATTTATCCATATCTGTCCCCTATTGTTTTGAAACTATTATCCTTCTAGAACTTTCTGTAACTAAGTTTCTTTTTCCGAATATGTCTTCTACTTTCTAATGTAAAGTTTTGTAAATAAAATTGTATAAATGAGACAAGAAAACGCCAATCGACACTGTAAATAGGACACAATTTTGTTATACCAGATATTAATTTATACCTTTTTTTGTTATTGAAAACTGCCTTAGAATTTTTTTTGTTTTTTTTTTCTAAAGGTAATATGTTGAGTATTTAGTTTATGCTTAATATTCTTATTAACGAGACGTCATCAAATGGAAAATATGTCTACACTTTTGCTTTTGCAGTATCAAACGTTCTGCAAGTGTTAGAGATACCTAGGTAGTTTTCGTTAACAAAACATGTTGTATTGTTAAAGATATCAACTTATGACACTGCAATTCAATAACTGAGTTGTTTGAAATTGAGGTGATATCTTTTTCACTCACTATAGTTAGCACATTCCTATAATAACGGCGTAGCCACTGAAACTTGATACTTTAATTTGCGGTAAAAAAGGCTAATTTTAAAAGCGTCTACTTTATGTGGTTAAATTGTCAAAAGATAGTTGCTAAACAAAAATTATTCTGTACTACAATCCATGTACAATATTTAAACCATATTCTCTCACTAATCCTCACGTTTGACAAAAATGGCAAATAAAAAATCTGATTTTAAACTAGCTACGAGTTGTTTAGAGACATATCGAAACCCATCTTGTTTGGGTGTAAAATTTTGTGCCAGGTTCAAGAGTAAATTTTCTAAAGTTGCCGTCAATGTTCCGTGGTTGTGTCGTTGTTATAAACAAAAGCTGTTCAAGAATCCAGTGCAAAGTTATTGAAAGTTATCTGCTGTTCCAGAACCTAGGAAAGTTCTTCCGATTTTAAAGACTGATGAACCTAGATGCCCTGAAGGCAAACTCATGTGTGGAAACGAGGAATGTATAGACAAAGAGCTATTCTGTAATGGAAAACCTGAATGCAAGGACGAATCTGATGAAAATGCGTGTGGTAAGTATCCTCCTCTTCAACAGGCACGTGTGGCCATGACAAAGTTTACTAAAATATGGCGTAACCATAACATTACTAAAGCTACCAAAGTATCGCTGGTTCAGTCTCTTGTGTTCTCCATATTTTTGTGTGCCTCGGAAACTTGGACTGTCAAAAAGGCAGATCGAGCTCGCATAGATGCTTTTGAAATGTGGACGTGGAGGAGAATGCTGAGAGTTCCTAGTATACCGCCCATCGAACTAAAGTTTCCATACTGGATGAGCTCGCTAATCCTAAGAGACTATCCTCCATTGTGTCGACGAGAATGCTTACATTCTTCGGACATATTCACAGAAGCGAAAATATGGAGAAACTTGTAGTTCAGGGTCACGCCTTGGCCTTTTCCCTACACGCTGGGTGGATATGACGAAACAGTTGCTGGATATAAGTATTAAGAGCACCACTGAACTGACAGTAAATCTCGAACGATGGCGAGCTACAGTTCTCAAAACTATTGATAATATTCGTGTCGGCATTACTCTAGCTCCGACTTAATGCATTTTACGAGTTCACAACATGTCTGTTAAGACATTGTGACTATGATGATGATAAAGTACCATCCTAATGTCTATATCGTGTAAACAAACTATAACTGTGCTAACTGTAGATAGTTGAGGACCTTCTGGAACAAACGCTCTTTGTGTTATGCTTTTTTTTTCGTATCCACGAGGAGAATAGAAAGCTCAACATTGTGTCTATTGTGGCTCACACCTATTTGAAGTTCACTGTAGAAACCACGCCTTCCTTGAAGTCAGCTGGTTCTAGATAGATTAATAAGAAAGTCGCAAGTCGCAAACTTAGCTCTTTCCAGTACCGAACAGGAGCACAATATGTGCTTCGCTGTTTCGTCATCCACATAGCAGAAACTGCTGCATTCTAGGATCCTCAGGGGGGCCCAACTAGAGCCTTCGAGTGTAGTAGCCCTGGTGTATGTGTATCTCGCCAGTGCAAGAGTGCTTTTCTCTCTGAATATCCTGAGATAGTTCTGCTGATGTATGTATACGAAATGAAAACATGAAGCTGCCTTATTGCGATGACTTGAAGGCTGAGGCTCGATTGTTGATATTTGAAAATCATCGATTGACTACGGTGGGGTTAGAACAGCACATAAATCACGCATATGACAGCTGAATAGCTTTGAAACCGCAGCATTCAGAAACCCTTGAAAGATGACTGCTAGCTATGGCTTTTGAAGCAAGGCAGAGAATTGCTCAACCTCTTGGTGGAGTTCACTTCATGGCAGATGTGATGTGCATCGCATCCTTAGGGTTCAAATGTTTGACATCACCGGGTTTGAAGAGGAAGTACTATACTCATTAATCTGATGAGACAGACATACCTTCATCCGGAGGACTAAAAGGGTCAAAGGTACTCCTGCTGCTCCCTCGGCGAGTACTATAAATCACGAATACTATGATCATCATTAATACAATGTAATCCTTTTATCGCACTCTTCCAGACGTGGAGAACGATCCGAACAGAGCCCCAGACTGCGACCCTACGCAGTGCGTCCTTCCCGACTGCTTCTGCTCTGCGGACGGCACCAGGATCCCTGGCAATCTGGAACCCGCCAACGTACCCCAGATGATCACTTTGGCCTTCAACGGCGCCGTCAACATCGACAACATCGATCTGTACGAGGAGATCTTCAACGGAGCCCGAGTCAACCCCAACGGCTGCCAGATCAGGGGCACCTTCTTCGTCAGCCACAAATACACCAACTACTCTGCCGTACAGGATCTGCATAGGAGGGGGCACGAGATCGCGGTAAGTTCTTCAGTATCACCTTCTCTTTTTCGTCTTCATTTTCTTTGTCGTCGTATCTAGCTCCTTCACTTTCTTTTTCATCTTACTCACCTTTTTCTTCATCATTTTCATCATCTTCTTCGTCTTCCTCCTTCCTTCCTTCCTTCTATTTTATCCACCTTAATATTTTCCATATTCATCATGTTCCTCATCTTATTCATCTCGATGTTCTTTATACTCTTCATCTTCTTCATCTTCTTCATCTTCTTCATCTTCTTCATCTTCTTCATCTTCTTCATCTTCTTCGTCTTCTTCATCTTCTTCATCTTCTTCATCTTCTTCATCTTCGTCATCTTCTTCATCTTCTTCATCTTCTTCATCTTCTTCATCTTCTTCATCTTCTTCATCTTCTTCATCTTCTTCATCTTCTTCATCTTCTTCATCTTCTTCATCTTCTTCATCTTCTTCATCTTCTTCATCTTCTTCATCTTCTTCATCTTCTTCATCTTCTTCATCTTCTTCATCTTCTTCATCTTCTTCATCTTCTTCATCTTCTTCATCTTCTTCATCTTCTTTATCTTCGTCATCTTCTTCATCTTCTTTATCTTCTTCATATTCTTCGTCCTCTTCATCTTCTTCATCTTCTTCATCTTCTTCCTCTTCTTCATCTTCTTCATCTTCTTCCTCTTCTTCCTCTTCTCCATCTTTTTCCTCTTCTTCATCGTCTTCAACTTCTTCAATTTCTTCATCTTCTTCATCTACATAGGAGGGGGCACGAGATCGCGGTAAGTTCTTCAATATCATCATCATCTTCACTTTTTTCGTCCTTATTTTCTTCTTCATCGTCTACCATCCATTTTTTCATCTTCTTAATTTTATTCATCTTCAATCTTTTTATTTTCTTCAGGTTCTTCAACCTCTTTTTTTCATTTCCTGCATTTAATTCATATTCATCTTCAGCTTCTTTATTTTCTTCGTCTTCTTCGATATCTTATCTTCATTCTCTTATTCGTCATATTCATCTTCATTATCTTCATCTCAACCCCTTGTTTTTATGTTCTTTATTTTATCCGTCTTCCTCTTCAACTTCTTTGTTTATTTCGTCTTCTTCGATATCTTCACTTTCTTCTTCGTCTTATTCATTTTGATCTTCGTTATCATAATCGTCGTCCCGTTGTTTCATCTTCCTCAAATTATTCATCTTTAACTTCTTTGTTTTCTGCAACTTCATTGCCTTCATCGTCAACCTTTTTTCATCTTGTTCATTTTTTCCATCTTCATCTTCATCTTCAACTTCAACTTCATGTTCTTCAGCTGTTTCATCTTCTTTATCTGGATAGGAGGTGACACGAGATCGCGGTAAGGACTGTCTATCCTCAGAATCATTTTTTTTGTTTTCTTGTTAATTTATATCTTCGCCTCCTTTAGCTCATTCAACTCTATTTTCTTCTTCTTCTTCACTTTCTTCATCTTATCTTCTCTTGGTCTTTTTCATCTTCGTCAACTTCTTCATCTCATACACTTTCTTCATGCTCATCATCTTCATCTTCCTCATATTCTTCACCTCCCTCATCTTGATCGTTTTGTGCGTGTTCCTTTCTCATCCATTTTTATCGCTTCGGGACGTTCTCCAATTCCTTCACTTTCTTCTTCGTCTTACTCACCTTCATCTTTAACTTTTTTATTTTCTTCATCTACTTTGAAAATAAAGAAGTATTTGAAAGTCAGCAAGAAAGAGAAGGAAATTGAGAATGTGCTATCCCCTGGAGAGATGGGAAAGGATGAGAAACACGAACAAGAAGATCTTCACTTTCTTCTCCTTCGTTCATCCTTCTACCTCTTTTTCCCCTTCTTCACTTTATCCACCTTCATCTTCTTTAGCGCCTTCATTTTCTTCAACTGCATAGGAGGAACACGAGATCGCGTTAAGCGTCATACCATTCTCAGAATCCTTTTTTCTTTTTCTTGTTAATTTATATCTTCGCCTCCTTTAGATCATTCAACTCCATTTTCTTCATCTTCTTCACTTTCTTCATCTTATCTTACCTAAGTCTTTTTTATCTCTTTCATCTTTCTCATCCTTTTTCATCGCATGTTTTCCAATTCCTTCACTTCCTTCTTCGCCTTACTCACCTTCAACTTCTTTTTTATTTTCTTCATCTTCTTTGAAAATAAACAAGTTGTAGTTGAAAGTGAGTAAGACGAAGACGAAAGTGAAGGAATTTGAGAACGTACTATGCCATGGAGGGATCAAAAAGGATGAGAAAGGAACACGAACAAGACGATCTTCACTTTCTTCTTCGCCTCCCGCATCTTAATCTCCTTAACGAAGGAATAACGATCTTCATTGTCTTCATCCTTCTACCTCTTTTTTCCTCCTCTTTACTTTATCCATCTTCATCTTCTTTAACTCCTTCATCTGCATAGGAGGAACACGAGATCGCGGTATGGGCTATATCATCCTCAGATTCATTTTACTACCTTTGCTTCTCAATTTTCATCTTCACCACTTTCAGCTACTTCAACTTCATTGTCTTCATATTCTTTACATTTTTCATCTTATCTTCGTCTTTTTCATCTTCTTCAACTTCCTTTCAACTCATATATTTTCTGGTCTATAGGTGAGCATATCTGACACCAATCGAAACCATTTTTTTTTTCTTCTGAAACTGACAATGGTCCCTTTCCAGGTCTTTTCCATCACCCACAAGGAAGACCCCAACTACTGGTCCCAAGGCTCCTACGACGACTGGCTGGCCGAGATGGCGGGAGCGCGTCTCATCATCGAACGTTTCGCCAACATCACCGACGGATCCATCATCGGAGTGCGCGCCCCCTATCTGCGGGTGGGCGGAAACAAACAGTTCGAGATGATGGCCGATCAGCTGTTCGTCTATGACTCTTCCATCACGGCCTCCCTGGGCAGGGTTCCGATCTGGCCGTACACTCTGTACTTCAGGATGCCGCACAGGTGCAACGGTACGTATCGCACTATTTTGGGGTTCCGCAAGGATCGTCGCTTGGACCACTCTGCATTGTTATGCACATGAACGATTTCTCGGGCAGTTCGTATCGCACAATTTTGGCGTTCCCCTAGGATCGGCACCTGGGCCTATCTTCTATGTTCTGTATATGATTGATTATTGGACCAGTTCGTATCGCACTGTTTTAAGGTTCCCCAAGGATCGGTTTTGAGAATAAATTCTTTGTTGTGCACATAATTGATTCATGGGGCAGTTCGTATCGGACAATTTTGGGGTTCTCCTAGGATCAGCACTTGGGCGTATCTTCTATGTTCTGTACATGATTGATTATTGGACCAGTTCGTATCGCACTATTTTGGGGTTTCGCAAGGATCGTCGCTTGGACCACTCTGCATTGTTATGTACATGAACGATTTGTCGGGCAGTTCGTATCGCACTATTTTGGGGTTCCCCTAGGATCGGCTCTAGGGCCTATCTTCTATGTTCTGTATATGATTGATTATTGGACCTGTTCGTATCGCACTATTTTAGGGTTCCACAAGGATCGGCGCTTGGACCACTCTGCATTGTTATGCACATGAACGGTTTGTCCAGCAGTTCGCATCGCACAATTTTGGGGTAGTAGTAGTAGTAATTTATTTGTCATATAGATACAAGAATTGTTGATGACACGTCAACTATAGTATAAAAGTAATTGAGTATTTTGCTGAAAAGTTAAAAGTAATTAAAACTAACTCATTTTTGAAGAAATTCACTGATAGAGTAAAATACGATGATCAGCTCTTGGGCCTATCTTCTTTGTTATGTAAATGATTGATTATTGGGCCAGTTCGTATCGCACTATTTTGGGGTTCCGCAAGGATCGGCGCTTGGACCACTCTGCATGCATCGTTATGCACACGAACGGTTTATCGGGCAGTTGGTATCGCGCAATTTTGGGGTTCCCCGATGATCAGCTCTTGGGCCTATCTTCTTTGTTATGTAAATGATTGATTATTGGGCCAGTTAGTATCGTACTATTTTGGAGTAAGGATCGGTTTTTGGGCCTATCTTCGTTGCTGAGCACGTAGTTGATTCATTCGTATCCCACTATTTTGGGGTGCCTCAGGGATTGGTTTATGGGCCTCTCTTCTTCGTTGTGTTCGTATAGACCTGACAGCAGCCTATGTGAGAGTACTCTCATACAAACTGTATTGTATCATACCCTGCAAAAAGTAGGCGCCCTAATAAACAATGTACCTTCAGCCAGAGCACTCCAGGTTGTCATGAGCTCTGATACCAGCTAAGTGAGTACTGTAAGCATACGCTAAATAAATCTTCTTCGTTATGCACATGAATGATCTATTGGCCAGTTCGTGTCGCACTAGTTTGGGGTACACCGAGGGTCTGTACTTGGGCCTCCACATGAACGATTCATTTTACATTGAGTGGTGCATGATACTGCTAGATTAATTTTTGCAGGCACCGAAAAGTCTTCTAAATAAGCTTTGATTACCGCAGTAGGATGTAAAATATTTGTAAACTATTTGTTTATGGCCAGCCTCTCGTAAAGGTTGAAACCATATGGCGCTGTAGAAGCGCTGC
This sequence comes from Callosobruchus maculatus, assembly GCA_951848785.1. Taxonomy (NCBI): domain Eukaryota; kingdom Metazoa; phylum Arthropoda; class Insecta; order Coleoptera; family Chrysomelidae; genus Callosobruchus; species Callosobruchus maculatus. The sequence continues at coordinate 26,755 of CATOUR010000091.1, read as the reverse complement.
GAGAGGATAAGTGACAGGAAACAAATTCCCCGGCAGCTCATTCCACAGCGTCGAAGTTCTCCAAATGAAGGTATGTCGAAGGAGACTAGTTCGGGTAGTAGGGACTTCGACCTGGTAAGGATGAGCTCACAGAGCCTCTCTAGTATTCCTGGTTTGGACAAATTCCCCGGCAGCTCATTCACAGCGCCAAGGTTCTCCAAAAGTAGGTATGCTGTAGGTGACTGGTTCGGGGAGTAGGGACCTCGACCTGATAAGGATGAGCTCGTAGAGCCTCTCTGGTGTTCCTCGTTCGGACGGCCTTTGGTGTTATTATCTGGGAGAGCTCACTCGAACATCTTCCGTGATAGAATCTGCAAAGCAGGAACAGGTCAGCCACCCTTCTTCGATGTTCCAGGCTGTGGAGGTCCTTTGTGAGGTTAGGCGTATCGATTAGTCTAATTGCTCTATTTTGGATAGTGTCCAGAAGCTTTATAGAGTGCTTCGGAGCACATCCCTACACATGGCAGCAATACTCCAACGATGATCGGATCTGTGCCTTGTAGAGCAGCTGTAGTTGCTCTGGTGTATACAACTTCCTACGGCGGAACAAAACTCCAAGCTTCTGGGATGCCGTTTTAGCAATACTGACGACGTGGTCGTGCCAGGACATGTTATTGTTGATGTTGATCCCTAAAGGTTGATGGAAGGCGACTCGACTATTAGGTGACCCTCGGTTTCCACATTTGTTAAGCCAACGTCAGACCTTTCTGTTAGTGTTGTTGCCTGAGTTTTCTGTACGTTAAATTGTACTTTATTTACTGTTTTCTTATTACAGGAAACGCCCACAACTGCCCCAGTAGAAGCCACCCAGTATGGGAAATGGTGATGAACGAATTGGACAGAAGGGACGACCCCACCTTTGACGAGTCGCTTCCAGGTTGTCACATGGTCGATTCCTGCTCCAATATCCAGACCGGAGAACAATTCGCCAGGCTTCTGCGACACAACTTCCACCGTCACTTCAACACCAACAGGGCTCCTCTGGGTCTCAACTTCCACGCCTCATGGTTGAAGAGCAAGAAGGAATTCAGAGAAGAGCTGATCAAGTTCATCGAAGAGATGTTGGCCAGGAACGACGTCTACTTCGTTACACATTTGCAGGTAAGGTTTTCTATGCCATTTATGTAACTACCCGCAACTGAAATGCTAGAAAAAAAGGGAAATTTGCATTGAAAATTTGTACACAGCTTGACAGTATCATCTCTAGTACACATGTGACAATGAACTCCAGTTTAAACTGAACAGTTTATCTGAAGTCGATTGAAGATACCCATGGCCGACTCTACTCACTAGGCTGGAGCATTGAAATATGGCAACACTGAATCGGGGGCCGAGCTTTTATTTGTTGTTAAGTCATTAGTGTAATCTTCCAGAGCAAAAAAGAAGATTGGAAGGTGATTTTTAATGTGTTTCTAATTATTTACCTGCACAAACGAAACTATAAAGATAAAAAGATGCCTGCAAAATGTGTAGTACCAGGTTGCACTAGCAATCGTGCTTCCAATAAAGGACATACCAAACATAACCTTCCAGAGTGAAAAAGAAGATTGGAAGGTGATTCTTAATGTGTTTCTAATCATTTACCTGCACAAACGAAACTATAAAGATAAAAAGATGCCTGCAAAGTGTGTAGTACCAGGTTGCACTAGCAATTGTGCTTCCAATAAAGGACATACCAAACATAACCTTCCAGAGTGAAAAAGAAGATTGGAAGGTGATTGTTAATGTGTTTCTAATTATTTACCTGCACAAACGAAACTATAAAGATAAAAAATGCCTGCAAAGTGTGTAGTACCAGGTTGCACTAGCAATTGTGCTTCCAATAAAGGACATAAACAGAAGTGGGTGAACGGTATTCCTCGTAAAGGCAGGTTATATTTATAAGAATAAAGACAATAATTTACAAACATTTCAAAGGATAAGACCTATTTTAAGCACAATGTGGTACCTACAATGTTTTCTGGGCCTCACAAATATCACAGAAAAAGACAGTTAATAGAACTCATCTGGGCATGCATCTGGGCATACCTACGAAAAGATTTCATAGTGAAAGGGAATCAAGACCAGCAAGAATGGCTTCAAAGTGACCTAATAGTGAATTTTTCTAGCTCAAGTGAAAATTTAAAAAGTAAATTGAGTGTCCATTTAAGTGGAAGTGGGAGTGGCAGCAGGAAACAGGTTGCGTTTATTTTTATTTTGTAGTGTTTGACTACGATGAACCAGACATCAGATGTAAGTGGTATTAGTAGTAGTAGTTCTAAAAAGTATTTTTTCTTAATTTATCAACCGAGATGAACTCTTAATACATATAAAATGTAATAATTATTATTCTGAAACTATAAAACAATTTACGGTAACCGGACCCCTATTTGACAGCTAAGCCACGTTGCCACATCTAAGCCTCCGGCCTAGTGTAGAGTCGGCCATGAGATACCACATCAATCGAAACGTTGTAATCTAAAATTATATAGACAATGGAAGTCCGAAACAGACCTTTTGAAAATTTGTTTTGTTTGGTTTTGATATCTTCTTAAAAATAGTGCCTTCAACATATTTCAAATGACATTTTTGTTTCTTCCAGGTGATTCAGTGGATCCAAAACCCGACAGAGATCAACGGTCTTCGTGACTTTGGAGACTGGAAGGACAAATGCGACGTGAAAGGACAACCCTACTGCTCTCTGCCAAACTCCTGTGCCCTTACGACCAGGGAACTGCCTGGAGAAACTTTGAGGCTCTTCTCTTGCATGGAATGTCCCAACAACTATCCATGGATCCTCGATCCCACGGGAGATGGGTTCTCAGTTAGGAAATAATTTATTTTGAAGAAATACGAAACAGGAAGGCATCATTTCGAGCAGCAATTCTTTCTAAATTTTTTGAATAGGGTACTCGTTTGCAACACTGTAAGAGAGCTCGTCTAGAAATCTAAATGGATCCGTTACGATCAACTCTCTGTTTTTAGAATCAATGGAGCTGTGATGAAAAAGGTTAGACACAGTTTAAGTTCCGTGATTCAGATTCGAAAAATTTAACAGCATTTTTCAGAATTGATGCTCGAAAATCTCACTATTTAAAAGACTTGTGTATATAATTATTTTTGTACTATTTTTGTACCTCATTTCTATTCTCTGTGTGTACACACCTACTACTCTGTCAACTATACTTAGGACTTGCCAAGATCCTTTCTTTTTTATACATATTTTAAGTGCAAAAGTGTTAAGATTATTGTTAAATAAAAAACAACGAAAAAATTGAGCTACCGCTTTTAACTTATAACTTATACCCTTACCCTAAGAAAAATGTATCGGGCATAACCCGTTACCAGAGTATATGACACGTTACACAAAAATTAATTGTTGTACATTACCTGCTACTTCTATTAAAACCACAACGGAATACACATACTACAAATAATGTTGGTATTGGTTAATACTGCTCTTGTTTTCTAGTTTAACTGAACAATAATCAAAATATAAAAAAATGTACCTCAGTTAAAGGTAACCTAGCATTATCATAATAATTTACCCAAAAAGATTGTCAAGTAACGAAACAGTACCATATTTAAGAAGCAAAACTGTTGAAAGAGAAAAGTCTAATCAAAGCGTGAAATTATCAAGATATCTGAAAAAATGTAGAGTACCATTTTGGTAGTCACTGTGAAGTATTTCATCAACAATATTCAATTCTGTTCTTGTTCTGTTAATTTACCTTGTACCTACATCTGCTACGATAAATCACTACGATTATGATGTGAACATACCTTATTTTCTCATATCCCACGGATTTGGATCCGCAGGATGCAGAAATAATAAATTACTACGTCTATAGGTATTTTCCTAAGCACCCTCGTATAGTAATACCGCCATGTCTTTAGTTTTTACTCCACTCAAGAGCGGCGCTGGCGTCCAACCTAGTACATTTGTTGAATGGAGATCTAGTACATGTATTTATTTAACCATCTCTATTATTTCTTAAGTCGTGACACTTGTGACAAATGACAACTTAATAACCTCAAAATTCTCGGTTCTCCGGAGCCGGAGCCCCTTAAAAACAATTATTTATAAATAATGGATAATAATCGTCAGATAGAGCAAAAATGTTGCAGTGAAGACAGCATGTCACAAAAATTAAAAGTTCTGGCTATACATGGGTATAGACAAAATGGTGAAAAATTTAGAGAGAAAACAGGCAAATTTCGGAAAACTGTGCGCAAATGGGCACAGTTCACTTTTATCACTGCTCCCCACAAAGTTATACCAGTAGACGATTCGAATGACCTAAACAAATCTGAGGAACCTGATATTGGACAAAGCCAAGACGAAGGTAAAACAAAACTGAAAACTATTTTTGCTGTGCAATTCAAAAATCCTGTTTCAGAGCTATATGCATGGTTTTTTAATAGAGACGACAACACGTACAGAGGAATTCGTGACGGTGGACCTGCAATAGGATTTGAGGAGAGTGTGAAATTGATTGAACAGATTTTTACTGAGGAAGGGCCTTTTGATGGACTAGTAGGTTTTTCGCAAGGAGCCTGCTTTGTAGGACTTCTCTGTGCCATGCAACAAAGAGGGTGTATGTTGAATTATATAACTGAATTACTGGTTCGATTTTTATATCTTTCAATAATCATAAGGGATATCATATACAGGGTGTCCCAAAAGATAGTGTCAAGCGGAAGTCCAGAGGTAGAGCACACCTAGAAGTATCTGAATCACCCCCATATATATTATGCAATTTTTTGTAGTTTCTGAGTTATGAATTTTTTTCTGAATTTCAGAGAATTCTCTACCTCGACAACTTAAAACTGTTCCAAACGAAAAATTAAAAGACTTTTCCAAATTATCTTTTTTGCTAATTAATCTCCAAGAGTTTACTGTTCATACATAAAATAATCGACTTCGTAACCTTGACGAAAGTCATAAAAATTTTAGTGTAAAGTGAAAAATTTACAATCTGATAATTATAACTTAAATTTTCGACTCGCAATTAAAAATCCAAAGAGGTGATTTCATGATTTCTAAGCAGGTCTAAAAACTCCTTCAGACTCTCAGCTATCATAATCATTGAAAAAAGGAGTAGTTAATGGGGCTACTTTCGCTCCAATTGACCTTCAAAGACAAGAGGCGAAGATTTCTTGAAATTAGTGATATGTTTTTCAATTCATCAATGACTTATGTTAACGCGTTAATAGCAGATTGATTGTCAGTACCACAATAATAAACGTTAAAAACGTTGCATAAATTAAACATTTATTAAAAAAGATCCTATTTCTTGCTAAAAAAACCACAAAGAGCGCATTCGTACCTGAGCGCCGACAAAAAGGACAAACGCTGACGCAGTAAATGATGGCGATGTTAGAAAGAGATAGCTATGATACTGTTGTGGTGTCTTTTCAAAATGTATCATTCAACGTGTCATTGCATAGGTTGTTTTCGTTGTCTTTATTCAGTCGTCTGTCTGTCTTTGCGGCTTTGAAACGATACGCTTTTGTTTGGATTGGTGTTGTTTCTGTTGTCTGACTACTTGGCTATTCCTACGGACCTTGAGTGCACGACAACTGAATTTAACGATGCTGTTTTCTGCAAGAGACTATGCAACAAATGGATAGGTCGTGGTGGACCCACTGAATGGCCGCCACGGTCACCTGACTCAAATCCGATAGAGTTTTTTGTTTGGGACTACTACAAAAAACTAGTTTATGCTAAAGAGTGTCAAAACATCAGCAAATTACGCAACAAATTAACACAGGCTGAAGAAACAATAAAAAACAATCGAAGAGCTTTTGTTAATTTAAAAAACAATTTTTTCAGAAGATGTAGATTATGCATCGAACAAAAAGGTAGACATTTTGAAAATTTCTTGTGAAATTTAATAAGCTTAGAGAAGAAATTTGATAATTTCGTTTCATTTTACAATTTTCCACTTACAAAAAAGAATTCGTACATGTAACAAAAAATCTTAGCAAAGTGATACAGGTGGTCATCTATCGATATTCTGGTCGCACTGAATGTTTCTTATTGCGGCACTGACAATCATTCGGCTATTAGCGCCCTGAACTTGGTTATTGTTTCATTTAAAATCCCATCGCTAATTTCAAGAAATCTCCACCTCTTGTCGTTGAAGGTCGATTGGAGACAAAGTGGCCCCATTAAGTACTCCTTTTTTTTAATGACTATGATAGCTGAGAGTCTGAAGATGTTTTTAAACCTGCATAGAAATCATTTAATCACCTCTTTAGATTTTTAATTGTGAGTCGAAAATCTAAGTCATAATTCACAGAACGTAAATTTTTCACTTTACACTATAATTTTCATGACCTTCATCAGATTTACTAAGCCGATTCCTTTATGTAAGAACAGTAAACTCGTAAAGATTAATTAGCAAAAAAGAGAATTTGGAAAAGTCTTTTAATTTTTCTTTTCGAACAGTTTTAAGTTGTCGAGGTAGAGAATTCTCTAAAATTTAGAAAAAAATTCATAACTCGGAAACTACAAAAAATTGCATAACACATATGGGGGTGATTCAGATACTTCTAGGTGTGGTCTATCTCTGGACTTCCGCTTGACACTATTTTTTGGGACACCCTGTATAGTTCTTATAGAGCTAAATATTTATTTATTGGAATTATACTAATCGTTATAACCACAACTACATTGACCTTTAGTAAATCACCCAACAAATATTGTAATACGTCTAAATTTCATTACCCTGATATTCTTTGTATTTGCATATGAAATGTTTATTTTTGTATATGACTGTCTTTTTTTAGTGACAAAATTCAACTTTGGCTTTGCAGTGCTTGCAGCAGGCTTCAAATCTGAATGTTTTCCACATCTAAAATATTATAGTGACAGAATAAACTTACCATCATTACATATATTTGGAGAGACTGATAAAATAAATCCAACAGGTAAACAACTTACAACTTATTAAAGTAAAAAATGACTATCCGTTGAGCTTGATAAATTCAATTTTTCAATTTCTAGGATAAAATGATAAATACTGGCATTTGACCTATTCATGTGTTAAATAACTTGAGATAAAATATCTGTTTACAGAAAGTAGTGAGGCTTTGAGCAACTGCTTTGAAGATCCAGTAATTGTGAGACATCCAGGTGGTCATTATTTACCAGCTTCAGTTGCCGAAAAGCCTCAGTACAGAAAATTCTTCGAACTGCAGTTATTGCGGAAACAAGGCAAAGAGCAACAAGTGGAGAAAAGTGTAACTTCTGAAACAGCCCATGGGTGACTCTCTGATATGCCATAAGATTCACTGGCTAATAAATCAAATTTTCATATAAACAAAAAGAATAGTAGTTATCTCCCACTACCCAAACTTTACTCCCTCTTGGAAAAAATGAAAATAATCAGGGATCTATATAAGACATCTACAACTTAAGCATATAGTAACCTATATGACTAAGCATCTCACTCGTGAATATCCACAGTTTCCTGTAATCGATTCGTGAATGCATTGCCGTGATTACCCGCAACGCAGATAGATGGCGCGGATGTCAGTCAAAAATACCTTGCCAAAATTGCCATGCACAGAATTTCAAGTCTCAATGGATCTATTGTCAGCGTTTCTAAGCGCCCCCGTATAATACACTGCCTTGGCTTTAGTTTATTGCTCTACTTAAGGATGGCGCCAGCGTAAAGTCCAGTACTTTCTTTTATCGAAATCTAGTACAATAATTTATTTAACCATCACTATTATTTGACTCGTGACAACTTACATAACCTCAAAATTCAAACGTGCGCTGATCCGCTGTTTACTTACATTACACATTTAATTTACAGTTTATAAAATTTTAGAAAAATATGGAAGAATGTATGGAAGTTCCTCTACATTTCAAAGGCGGTGGATCGTTTGTCAACTACCCTCCTATATTTTCCAACGATGGAGAGTGAGTTCAATTATTTAAGTCACTTTAAACATACTTAATCCTCATTGTATTTGCAGGAGTGTATTTGCATGTTCGAAGAATATGGTTGTTCAGTATAGTGCAAAAACTGGTAAACTACTCCATGAATATAAGGGAATACAGGATAAAATTGTAGGTTTCGGATGCTGTAGTTTCAATTCGTATGAGTGCATTGCTGCATGTTCGGTAAATGGAGAAGTAGCTATATGGCAGACCACTAGTCATTTCAAGGTTTTTCAAAAGGTATGAGATCTTTTTTTTTGTTTAAATTCATTTATAATCGTACATGAGCATTATATAGATAGCAAATGTTTAAATATATCTTTCAGCAAATTCCACTGAAAAAATTAAAGACCTTTCACATGATACCATCAGAAGAAAAATTAAGAGCATTAGTTTCTTATAAGTTTAAAAAGCGGATTTGCTTCGAAGTAATAACTCTTTCTGCCAATAAAAAATATACTCTATTCAGTATAGAGCATAGCAAGCCAGATTACCATGTGAGTGTTGGAAATGGATACTTTTCAGTTGCATGGCGAAATAAATTAGACTTTATCAAGTTTGGAAAATCCAAACAAGTATCAAGGTATGTATGACATTTTTAAAAAATCCTTATCCAGATTATAGATACAATAAACATATTTTGCTATAGGATTTAGTTACAAGTCCCCCTTGGTCATATATAGAATACAATCGTTTACAAATATGCAATCAGTTTTCTACAAGTACCTCCATAAATATCTTCAACATAACTCTCAGAGAATTAAAATCTGTTTGAACTAAATTTATTTTAATGTAGGTTTAACTTAGTAGTGTAGTCCTGTTTATGTTTTATGATTTACCATTATGTGGAACTAATTTTGATGTTTGTAATGTGTACCATAAATAAATAAATTGCTTAGAATTCAAAGCAAATCTAAATAAAAAATATTTGATATTCCAATAGAAACATTGGACATGAAGCATTTAGTGGGGGGGTATTAAACAGATTTAATTTTGTTGTATTTGAGTAACTTGAATTGAATAGAAACTATTTTTATAACTTAAGGATGAAATAAATCATAATTATTATTATATTTCACCTGAAATATTTTTGAATTGTTGCCTTAACAAACTTGTAAATTAAGTAGTTATTGTACATACTTTGACTAAGCTATTTAAATAAATATTTAATATTGTTTCAATTAAAATATAATGTTTTAGTGTTCACATAGACGATAGTCTCAACTTTACTTGTATAACCACCCACCCAACAGAAGAAATAGTTTTGACAGGTGACAGTTTGGGTCGAGTGAGGTGCTGGCAAGATATATTTGAAACGAAAAAAGTCCAAACCATATTTCATTGGCACACTCTACCTGTAAGGACAGTTTGCTTCTCTACCTCAGGCACTTATTTCTACAGTGGTGCTGATGAATGTGTTTTGGTGAAATGGCAGTTGGAAGACGCTAGCGATAGGTAAAGAAAAATTAAAGAAACAGATTCTATGTGCCTCATCTGAAGATTTTACTATATTAATTATATTTTCTTCTTCTCTTTCAACTTCTTATATGTAAACTTCAAGGTCATAACCTTCAGTTATTGTATACAGAGTTTGGACATTCATTTGAAAAAAATTTATTGTTTTAAGTTTTACAATATAGTATATTCATAAAGGCAGTTTTGTTGTGAAAGAAAATATTGTTATGATTGCAATAATGTTAATTTTAAAGTAGTAGCTTTTGTTGATCAGGTATTATACTTTGAACCTCTTTATATTTGCAAGTGACAAGTACAGTTTTTAATGACAATCTTTTTGTTTGTAGGAGATTTGTGCCAAGACTTGCTGCTGAAATCAATCACATAGCTGTGTCAAATAATAATCTTTATGTAGCTGTAGCAACAAGAGATAATGCTATAAGAATTTTGGATTCCACTCTGCATCAAACCACTGTCATTCAACAGGTAACATTAATTGCAGCTATTCTATCCACGCTGCTTTTCACAATAAATGTATTTAAATGAGAAATTTTGATTCAGTTCTCTTAGCTGGGCTATAAGTTAAACCATATACAGGGTGTCCTAAAAGTTGGGACTTTTCTCTTTAGAAGCAACGGCCCTTGAAATGGCAAAGCTAATGCACTGTGTACCAGCAGCAAAACAGTAAAAAAAAATCAAGCAAATGCTCACAAAGTTGTAAATGCGGTCCTGTCGCAGGCGTCTTACAGGTAAAAGTACGATTTACGATGTCTTCTTCAATTTGGACCATACAAGGTTGTCTAGGTCTTCTAGCGTGTCTACCACAATGTTGATTCAGACATCCCATGTCTCTAGCTCTTTGCATGAGCGAGACAAATCGACGAGGTGCAGGGTGAGTATGGTTAGGGAAACGATCGGCATACACTCGCGAAGCCGCAGCGGTATTTTGAACACACTCACCATACATTAAAATCACATCGACCAGTTCATTATTGTTATAAGCGTGCGCCATTGTTGTTGTTTTTAAAGTCCGATAGTCAGATGTAGCAAGTCAAGCACTCTCGTACACTACGCCATAGCAACGCGACGTATAACGAACTGCCTGTTTTACTGTTTTCTCATCGGCACCGCTAGCGCTGCCTTGTTTGTTGTGATATTATGACATGGTGAGCCATTGCCCAGGGACGGACTTGGAATTGAGGATTTCTTTAATGGTCAGTATCTTGTTTTCTCCAAATATTTCGTTTATGTGTTACTGGGAAAAACACTCATTTTGGCGAGTACTATCCACGGTATGAAAAAAAGTCCCAACTTATGAAACACCCTGTATATTGAAACAAATAGTTTACCAACATTTCAGCTACATACAGAGTTTTCAAAATGTGAAACATTTGATGATGTGTTTCAGAAATTATAGCCAAAGATATAAGCATTCAGTTTTGCAAAGATTACATAATTCAAATTTTTGCACTGACAGGAACCTGATCATTTTGAACTCTTCTACTTGAATTTTGGTCTGGAATGTACTCTTGGGATCAATCTGTATGATCACAGGATATATTTCAGAAATTATACATTTCGATTTTGCAGTTGGTGCTTGGGAAGCATTATGATTGTGATCTTACTTATGATCACAGAACGAAAGCCTTAATCACGAATGGAAACCAAGGGCAAGTGCAGTTTTATTCAACAGACCACATGTCTCTACTGTACAATGTAAGTATTTTTTGTTTAAAATACCAGTAACATAGACCTTTGACTGTCAAAAGTGCCATAGTTACAATTAATTGAATTTGATTTCAGAGAGGGCCAAAGTTTATGAGCTATAATGCCAATATTCAATTCCACAAATTTTTACAACTACCTTTGCAGTTAAATAAGTGAAACCTAGATTTGATAGTATACTAATCTCACATTAAAATACATCTATCTGTAATCAGATATTTCAGAATTGCAAAAATTGGGTCCACTCTTGAACCAAACCGATTTTACTTCCCACACCGATAGGTGAGGGGAGTATTGTGATCGCAAAAATTTTCGATTTTGAGATAATACGTTTTTTGGGCGTTTTATGATCTGTACATAACGAAAATCCACGTCGCTCATTTCCGTCGGTCTGTCTGTCTGTCGCGTTTTTCTACCCTCGTAATCTCAGTAACCGCTGCATGGATTGTGATGAAATTTGGGCAGCGTTATGCTGTGGGGTCGTAGTAGGTAATGTTCCTATAATTTTGAAAATCGTTATACGGGGGGCGGAGTAATTAGCAAAAAACGAAAAATTTCAAATACGCCTCACACTTCGTTTTTAGGCGTTTTAGGGGTTCCTGATCATTTTCTACTTTTTCTTGGGGGGGGGGGTGAATTTGGGGTGGTTGGGGGGTGGGGGGTTGTAATACTGAAAAATTTGTTGTATTCATAATGAGCTCTCTAATGACCTGTGAATGAAAGACCTAGCGGCATAATACAATTTTTTAGGTCCATCCGAACATTGCCTTGCTTATAATAGAAACCAAGGGACTTAAATAGTTTGTGATGTATACATCCGAGTGTTGTTTTAGATCGTTCTTTATTGCGTAACGTCAAAATTATCGAATGGGTTTTAATGTAATTTTGACACAATATTACTGCCACGACGAGGATGGAAAACGCGCATGTTTTGGAAAAATCGTGTCATTGGCGGCGCAGCAATAATAAAAAAACTAAAAATGTAAAAATAGCTCAAACTTTGTTTTTAGGCGTTTTAGGGGTTTCTGATCCTTATTTACTTTTTTTTGGGTGGGGGTGAAATTGGGGTGGTAAGGGGGTGGAGGGTTGTAAAACTCAAAAATTTATTCCATTTATAATAGTGTCCATTGACCTGTGAAAGAAGAACCTAGCGGCATAATAGACGTTTGTTAGGTCCATCCGAACATTGCCTTGGCTATTACAGAAATCAAAGATTTGGTATTGGTAGGGGTAGGTATTGATTTAGGTCGTTCTGAATTTAGTAACATGGAAATTATGGAATTGATTTTAATGAAATTTAGACACAGTATTATTACCGCGGCATGGATGAAAAATGCGTATGGTTTTCAAAAATCGTGTCAGTGGCGGCGCAGCAATAATAAAAAAACTTAAAATATAAAAATAGCTCAAACTTCGTTTTTAAGCAACTTGGGGGTTCCTGATTGTTTCGTTTCGTCCAGTTGAAGCTGAATTGTGTCGTTTTAGTTCCTACGGAGAGATTTAGGAAACTATTACTGGTTTTTGTGTTGGATGTTTTTTGACGACAGGCGGGCGATGATTTGGTTGCAACTGTTATGTGTGGGAAGTACTGAGTCAATCAACTTGACTCCATTTTTTTCCTGGCACATTTTTAAGACTCAAGATACAGAATTTATAGTGAAACCTAAACAACTGACCAGTATCTGTTTCATTAATATCAATCAAGTTAATATTCTACTTTCTCAGTATCCTACATATTGAATGTTTTCTTTTCAGGTAGATATTGTTGTGCAAAATAAAATAACCAACGAAAGGCAGTGCACAATGATAAACACAGAAATAACAAAAATAGCAATAAGTAAATGTGGATTATGGCTAGCCACAGTTGAAGAACGCAATGATGATCTGTATAGCAACGAGATAAGACTGAAATTTTGGAAGTTTGACCTGACTCATCAAAAGTATGTTATAAAGGTTTTTTTTGTTAACTGTTGCTTCTCAAGTCTACCAAGCTGTATGTTGAAGAAACATGATCATCATAGTCACAATGTCTTAACAGACATGTTGTGACCTCGTAAAATGCATTAAGTTGGAGCTAGAGTATTGCCCATACGAATATTATCAATAGTTTTGAGAACTGTGATATTCATATCCAGCAACTGTTTCGTCGTATCCACCCAGCGTGTAGGGGAATGGCCACGGCGCCGCCCACTCGGGGCGTGACCCTGAACTACAAGTTTCTCCATATTATCGCTTCTGTGAATATGTCCGAAGAATGTAAACATTCTCGTCAACACAATGGAAGATGGTCTCTTTGTGTTACCGAGCTCATCCAGTACGGAAATGTTAGTGCGATGGGCAGTATAAGGGACTCTCAGCATTCTCCTCCACGTCCACATTTCAAAAGCATCTATGCGAGCTCGATCTGCCTTTTTAACAGACCAAGTTCAGAGGCATACCAAAATATGGAGACACTGAAGTAGTGACATTTTGGTAGCTTTAGTGATGTTATGGACACGCCATATTTTAGTAGGCTTTGTCATGGCCACACGTCCCTGTTGAATGCGCCGTCGAATCTCATTTTCACAGCTACCCGAATTGTCGATCAAAGAACCAAGGTACCCAAAACTTTGAACTACCTCATAACGGCCTATTGACTTTATTTTTCGATGATTATCATGCTCTCTATCTACGATCATAACCTTGGTCTTGTTGTAGTTAATACCAAGACCATATGCTGCACTGTGTTGTTCTAAAATGTTTAATAGAGCCACTAGTTCTTCCTGAGAAGTGGATATAAGGGTTGTAGAAACAACACATGATAATAATATTGAAATATAATCATTCACTGCGCCAATAGATAAAACTACATCCGTTTAAACAATGTGTTTTCCATCGTTTCGGATACCTCAGATATGCACAGTTCAATGTTTTCAATCATTTTCAGGTTTGAGCTTAATACGTCCATTGAATATCCTCACGAAAAGTCTATAAACAGCCTGGCATTTCAACCAGTTTTGAAGAGCAATGTGATATGCATTACAGTTGGAAATGATAACAAGTTTAAGGTCTGGAAGTTGACAGATGCATCGACAGTATACAGTAAGTATAAAATATGTTCACTAGTAACACTAATATAAAATATGTTTGGCAGTATCTGTATAGATATATTTCTTCTTATTTCAGAAAAAGATGCTATGTGGCTATGTTTGGGAATAGGATTTCATAGAGACCTCCCATGTAAATCATTATCGTTCGCTGCAGATGGTTCTCTCTTAGCAACTGGTTTTGGCAAATTGCTCACAATATGGACGCCCGATTCATGTGAGCTGAAATGTTCCCTGACCCATCCATTGCACATTGTGAGTAAATAACTTCACTCATAATTCAATCCTTACCTAATTCACGTGTCAAGAATTCCCCTTGATACTTCTTACTTCTATACATAATTTATTTTTTTTGTTTTTTAGGAATCTATAAATCATGTGTGTTTTGGAAGCGGCCTAAACTGCCACCTTGTGGTAGCCGCTAGTACCAATCAAGTCAGCGCTTGGAACGTTTTGACACTCACCATGATGTGGTCGGTCTGTTTGCCAGTGTCATTACTGATCAGTGACGGTCTGTCTGGTCATATGGCTGCTATTACTCGCAATAACAAAGGTATAGTAAAATTTAAATTAGAAAGCTCTTTGGTTTTTATTGTATTTTATTTATTTATTTTTATTGTATTTTCCTTGAAGCATATCCAGTCACACTGGGTCACAGTCTGCAGACAGATTAAAAGTAAAATCACGATTGGACTTTATATAGACGTATTTTTTACGCTATTATTCTTGTTTATTTAAGTAGCAAAATTTTCATATACAAAATTTGTCCTATTTGACTATTTGATCGTAATTTTTTAAAGTCTATATCTAAATCATTGTTTTTTATAATCCTGCCAGAAAATGATTCAATCTACAGGCAAAACACATTATTTACACACATTTCATTTTTTTCAAAATAGGAGCCTTACAGTACAAAGTATAATGATTTTTTTGTAGTTTACGTGTTTTCACCAGCCTCACCAAAACTCATTTACACGAGTCAGGATCTGCTAGAGAAATATGACAATATTGTAGCCGCAACTTTTGTGCCTAGTAAATTTAGCAGCGACGTACGCTTGGAATGGTACCAAAGAACGCCAATATTTTTCATCACAGCATCAAATGTGAGTATTTTTCAATTTTCAATCTGCATTGTTATAGTAGTATGACATAAAATTTCATTCTAACCAAGCTAGTAATTTGCATCTTACAAAGTTTTAGGGCCGGTTGTACAATGCAAGCTTAAGCTTCGGCTTAAGGTAAGCCGACGTTAAACCACGTCAGTGGCAAAATGTCCGTTGTACAATGCTAGCTTAACCCCCCACTCCAAGCTTAACACGAGCTTAAGTAAGCCGATGCTCAACGCGAGCTTAGCTGAGGTTTAAACCTAACCTGATATAAAAATGACATAATTTGTCAAGGATGAACCTTCAAATTGCTTGTCACTTTATTAGGTCAAATTTTTTGGAAGATTTGTGTCTAATTTAACAAAGAGAGTAGGTGCTTTCCTTTTACATCTGCACTAACTCAGATCACTTAAAAATCAGATGGCTCAGCTCAGTTGGAAACCTCAGATGCTCAGATGAGTTAAAGGAACGTGTTTGTGCAGTTAAATGTCAATCCTCGAAATTTTGTAATATGCTATGGTTCTATAATCTGTCGATCCTTTCCATAACCAATTTTTTTACGTTTTTCGTAGCTCACCATACACTATCGACTATCCATACACCACAAAACCCGCTAAAGTTCAAACTTACAAAAAATTCTAACCTCATTTATTGATTTATTTGACATCTAAATGATCTGAGACAACTGATCTACCTTTCGATCTTGTGCAGATGGGCTTAAGTGGGGGTAAAATATCTCACTTTAGACTCACATTCAGAAGACAAAAGGAACGTACATCGAAATGAGTCATGACGTCACAAGTGAGATTTATCAGATAAATCAGGTAAAAGGAAAGCGCCTAGTGAATGAAAGAACAGAGACAAAAACGGTCATCGCCAAAATTTGACACAAACTGTCATAAGTGCCTAACCAAAAAAGGTAATTTTTCAGATCATTATGTCAGTACGTATTGCTTCATTGATGCCAACTGTAGTGAATTTCATTATTAACCAGGTTTAACCAAGCCGACGATTGTACAACGGGTGTCGACATTAAGCCTGAGCTTAGCTAAGCTTAGGCTTAACAAAGCTCGTGCTAAACCCGCATTTGTACAACAGGCCCATAATCATGTGTGATATGCACCTAAAAAGTCCACTGGGTAACTAAACTACCGTGTATTTGAACTACTGTGCGTTTGAACTACTGAGCTAATGTGTATTTCAACTACTCTATATTTGCCCTACTGCGCAATTGAACTACCGATCATTTATCTGCAGCTTAATAAACAGTGGCGATACGAACTACTAGGCATTTAAACTATTATGCATTTTAACTACGGAGTATTTGACCTACTTACTATTTGAACTACTGCGTTTTGGAACTGAGCAGTTGACCTATGGTGCGTTTGAACTACTATGGGCATTTTAACTAGTGCTTATTTGAACTACTGGACTTAACTTTCGATATTTCAGGAGTTGTTTTGTTTGGGAGCCACTGAAGGCACTGATGAGTTTACAGAATATGAACAATATGAAGATGTATCTGAAGGATTATTTAGTAAAATGCAACCTCTCTCAAAAGTCAACATGGCCAAAACCTCGACTGTTGAAAAAATTATGTTTGAGAAAGATATGGGGCATAAATCGATAAAAAAGGTAATAATAATCCCTCAAAATAATATGATTGCAAGATTGGTTTCGAAGCCATAAAATTAACTAAGCTTTTTTGCTTCAAATGAGGACACAAACATTTTTGATTTTAGAACTTTAAAGTTAAATAAAATCGCTTTAAAATTATTTGATAATTAGTTGTGTGTTATGAATGATTACATGAAAATGTATTGACTCCTGTATTTGTTGTTTCAGTATTTGGAAGCACCTATCCATACCTCAGCGCCAGTGCGTTTCTTGTGTTATTCTATGATAAGAGCATTATCATTACAAAGTAATTAATTTGTTTAAATACATTGAATAAATTTTATTGAAACTACGATGTCAATCCTTTGTTTTTCGAAGCATTTCACCTTTACAATTTCACGGAAATTAAATGTTGATGTTCGAATTCTACCATTACATTATTTCAACCATAATGGCTTTTGCCGGTCTGATAGAAAAATACAAGAATGATCCACACTTATAATCATCATAGTCACAATGTCTTAACAGATATGTTGTGAACTCGTAAAATGCATTAAGTCGGAGCTAGAGTATTGCAGACACGAATATTATCAATAGTTTTGAGAACTGTAGCTCGCCATCGTTCGCGATTTACCGTCAGTTCAGTGGCGCTCTTGATACTCATATCTAGCAAGTGTTTCGTCGTATCCACCCAGCGTGTAGGGGAACGGCCACGGCGCCGCCCACTCGGGGCATGACCCTGAACTACAAGTGTCTCCATATTATCGCTTTTGTGAATATGTCCGAAGAATGTAAGCAATCTCGTCGACACAATGGAGGATAGTCTCTTTGGATTACCGAGCTCATCCAGTATGGAAACGTTAATTCGATGGGCGGTATAAGGGACTCTCAACATTCTCCTCACCGTCCACATTTCAAAAGCATCTATGCGAGCTCGATCTGCCTTTTTAACAGTCCATGTTTCCGAGGCATACAAAAATATGGAGAACACAAGAGACTGAACCAGCGACATTTTGGTAGCTTTAGTGATGTTATGGTCACGTCATATTTTAGTAAGCTTTGTCCACACGTGCCTGTTGAATGCGCCACATTTTTGCTGAAAATGTAGTTGAGTATAAAATAAAAAACCGATTGAAAAGTCGTAATCAACTTTAATAAATCTTTGATTACAAAAAATATCTACAAAAACAATGAGCCAAAATGAATATAAAACAACTAGTAACTCCGATTTAGTGGCAGCTTGCATGTTTTTTCCTAAAATAAGGTATTGCAACAATCGCTATTTTAAGCCTATATTAGTAGATTCCCTGTAGCTCGGTACACTTCTTTGGCTCAAATGAACAAAAAAAACCAGTTTAGTACGGTCTGACTAGAAAAATATGCAAGTTGCCGGTACGATCAACATATTAAAACTATGTTCTATCTTTCCTACAAAATTGTATTAAAGAATGCACTTAAAATCTCTCTACTTTCCCCTACAATGAGTTTCTGGTAACATAACGTCTTTGAATTGCCTAAAGTTGGCATGTTATTTCCTAACCATCATTTGTCTGTTAACTTTGCTATTATACCACAAACAGACCATGGTTTGAACTAAGTTATCACGCTATATTTCAATCAATTTGTTCAGTCAGTATTGAATCGTAACAGGGGAAAATAGAAATACATTTCATTCAGATTATTGGGCTGTGATCTCTTTCTTCGTTTGCTCCTCTGACGATTCTTCAATCTGCCTCTTTTCAATTTCAGCCTTAAAGGTTTCAATGTCTTCTTGACTGAAATTAGATAAAATACAATTACACAGTGTCCCACATAATAATGCACATAACAGGGATCTCGTAAACAAAAAGATTTACCAAAGATGATTAAACTAGAGAAAAGTTGCGCTTTGCTGAACCCTGAAATATGGCGTTTAAGAAAATTTAAAATTTCGAGTACTTCCGAAGATATTTGGGAAAATCGAATTTTCCCGATTTCTTTTTTATTTTTTTTTCTCACTTTATTTTAAAAGATATGACAATGCAAATTTCACATTCCCATTACAACTTTTCCTGCTCTATAAACTGATGTTATTAGATCGTTTCCTAGCAAGCATCATCAACTTTGGTTTTTTAAATACTCGATAACTTTTTTACATCCCTACAAAACTCTAATTTTAATTCTAAATACAACGATATATCGCTCTTTTCATATCCACGTTTCAGATTCAAAAAGACATTTTCAGTGTTATTTAATGAGGATTACGAAGAAACAAAACGTCGGATCAAAAATCGAATTATGTCATCATGTAGAGGAGGAAAAATGCCATAGAATTTTGGATTTTATTTTGATTTATCTCTTTTATTAAAATACGAAAAAAATAAGCAAGCAGTATGGTATTATCACTACAAAATATTTATTTATACACTAGGAAAAAAATGGAGTCAAGTTATTGACTCAGTACTTCCCACACATAACAGTAATATCATATTATTATATTCCCTTTGCATGAAGCTATAGTCTGAGATCCCTTGCAACCAAGTAATCGTTCGTATGTCCTCAAAAAACATCAAACATAAAAACTAGTAAATAGTTTCCTAAGTCTCTCCGTAGGAATTAAAACGACACAATTTATATTCTGCCAGCTTCAACTGGACGAAACGAAACAATCAGGAACCCCCAAATTGCTTAAAAACGAAGTTTGAGCTATTTTTATATTTTCAGTTTTTTTATTATTGCTGCGCCGCCACTGACACGATTTTTTTAAAACCATACGCGTCTTTCATCCTCGCCACCGTAATAAAAAAGTCCCGTGATTTCTGTAATAGCCAAGGTAATAATCGGATGAACCTAAAAAAAGGTATTATACCGCTAGGTTTTTCTTTCACAGGTCAATGGACAGCCTATTATGAATGGAACAAATTCTTGAGTTCTACAACCCCCCACCCCCTAACCACCCCAATTTCACCCCCACCCAAAAAAAGTAAAAACTGATAAGGAACTCCTAAAATGCCTAAAAACAAAGTTTGAGATATTTTTAGTTTTGTTATTATTGCTGCACCGCCAGTGACACGATTTTTCTAAAACACGCGCGCTTTCCATCCTCGCCGCACTGTAATACTGTGTCAAATTTTCATTAAAATCAATTCGATAATTTTCGCGTTACGCAATATGAAACAATCTAAAACAACACTCGTATGTATACATCAAAAATTCAAAGTCCCTTGATTTCTATAATAAGCAAGGCAATGTTCGGATGGACCTAAAGAAGGGTATTATGCCGCTAGGTCTTTCTTTCACAGGTCAATGGACAGCCTATTATGAATAGAACAAATTTTTACAACCCCCACCTCCTAACCACCCCAATTTCACCCCCACCCAAAAAAAAAGCAGAAAATGATCAGGAACCCCTAAAACGTCTAAAAACAAAGTTTGAGGAATGTTTGAAATTTTTCATTTTTTGCTAATTACTCCACCCCCCGTACAACGATTTCCAAAATTATCGGAACATTACCTACTACGACACCACAACATATCGCTACCCAAATTTCATCAAAATCCATGCAGCGGTTACTGAGATTACGAGGTTAGAAAAACGCCAACAGACAGACCGACGGAAATGAGTGACGTGGATTTTCGTTATGTAGACATCATAACACGCCCAAAAAGCGTATTATCTCAAAACCGAAAATTTTCGCGATCACAATACTCCCCTCACCTATCGGTGTGGAAAGTAAAAATCATTATAACTATAGATATTATTTAATCTTATGTTCAAAAATTTGCAGTGGGAATGTGAAATTTGCATTATCATATCTTTTCAAATAAAGTGAGAAAAAAATAAAAAAGAAATCGGGAAAATTCGATTTTTCCCAAATATCTTCGGAAGTACCTACTCGGGATTTTAAAATTTTAAAAACGCCATATTGCAAGATTCGGCAAGGCGCAACTTTTCTCTAACCTAATTATTTCTGTAAATCTGGCGGTGACAGTTTTGAGGTTAGAATAAACATCTCACCTAATCTGTACGAACAGTATGCCATTAATGACATTCAACATATCGAGCACAGAACCCATCGAAGGTGGTTGGATCTGGATGGGTGGCAGTGAAGCACCATTCTTCCCCGTGTAGATCTCGTTCATTTTCTTCTGTAACACCACCGCTTGCTGCGTCAAGTGTTTCAGGCATTCTGACGATTCTTTGGTCTTTTCGTGATTCTCTCCCAGCTAAAAAATTGAAGATATCGAATAAATAATAATATTTATTTATTTATCTAAATAGACCACCAACAATTAAACCAAAAATTATTTGGTGGGACTACAATAAAACTACCTTATACAAAGTAAATAACACAACATGATAACACAGCATAGTAAACAACCAGCATAATATCTCTTGAGGATTTCCTATATAAAAATGGTTCCCACAAAATTTGACCTTGGTAGGGTTTACGCATGATTTTACGGCTGTGAAGTTTGGGTAGAGATGCGAAAATGAAAATATCGATACCGGTACCAGCTCGATATTTTTTAGCCTCATAGGCGCGTTTGGTTCATACAGAGAATTTTGTGCAATTGATAACACCCCTCAATAATTATATAGTTATTTTCGATACCGATACAAAAATATCGATACCAGCCTAGAATCCACTAGAATTCCACTTGAAATATAGTTCACGATGTGCTATTTTCAGTATTTTCCTATAATGTTACTGCACCATGATAAAAATACTCTACATCACGTACTTTCATAACATGTATAATATAATACATCTACTGCAATATTTTCACTTAAAATATACAGGGTGTTAATTAAGTATGTTAACAAACTTTAACCACAAATAGTACTCCGAAAAATAGAAAGCAAATGTCATATGAACATGGGTCCAGAAATGCTCGTTTGCATGGGGCACCCTGAAGACGGTTTTCCCTCGATATTCTCGAAACCATTCATAACAAAATTACGAAATTAGGTACGACGGGTAAACTTTTGACGCCGAATCTGATTCTGAATTCAGAATTTCATAATTTTAATCAGAGGCGTATCATGTGGCAGGAGTTAAGGGTAAAAATAACCCCATTTTCTAAATGGTAATTTTTTGACATTTTGATTTTAGAATATGGTATTTCTGAGATTTCTACGTAAAAATGGTCTCTTGGTACATCTCGACAGGGCTAACCGTTTTCGAGAAAAATGCAAATTTTTGAATCGATGCAGGCTATTGTAAATAAATAATTTCAATAATTTGCATTTTTTTCGAAAACGGTTAGCCCTATCGAGATGTACCAAGAGACTATTTTAACGTAGAAATCTCTGAGATACCATATTCTAAAATCAAAATGTCAAAAAAATTACTATTTAGAAAATGGGGTTATTTTTACCCTTAACTCCTCCCGTATGATACGCCTCTGATTAAAATTATGAAATTCTGAATTCAGAATCAGATTCAGCTTCAAAAGTTTACCCATCGTACCTAATTTCGTAATTTTGTTATGAATGGTTTCGAGAATATCGAGGGAAAACCGTCTTCAGGATGTCCCATGCAAAGGAGCGTAGTTCCCTTAGGAAGCATTTCCGGACCCATATTCATATGACATTTTCTTTCTATTTTGCGAAGTACTATTCGTGATTAAAGTTTGTTAACATACTTAATTAACACCCTGTATAGTAAATCACTGATCAGTGGTATTACTCTCACTACGTTCGAGCATGTTAAGTAAATTTCTAAAGAAGAAAACCCTGAACCTTTTTACAAAGTTTTTTTCTCAAAGTGACCCCCAAAATTTAGCATCTAATATGCAAAATCCTACCTGTTGTTTATAAATGGCGTAAGCTTCCTTTTCGTTGTTCAGCGCAGATCTGAAGTTGCCCATGCAACTCTGCGTCCGCGCGACCAAATGGTAACTGACAGCCACTTTCAAAGATTTCGCTCCGAAATATTTTATGTTCAACGCTAACGCCTTCTCGAGGAACCGTAACGAAAGCTCGTATTCACCCACAGCGTGTAGAATCAGACTTATGTTACTCTGCAAACGAAAAAAAGTTCAAATTTGATGTTTAAAAAAATTGTACTTCATGTTTCTGATCGAACTCCTAAAAAACCTCTTACACAAAAATATATAGACTCTACACAGGGTGTTCTATGACGAGTAGAAGATACTTTAGGAGAAGACTGTACAGCCCATTTCCAACAAAAAAGTCATATAAAATATTGTAGCAAGTGACAAAAAGGTTCTGCCGATGCGCCATCTGGTACCCGAAGGTAACGGCAAACCAAGGAAACGCTGCACAGCAGTATAGATTCCTTGGTGGGACGCCACGGCGCGTCCGCTTGGCCACCAGAAAGCGCGGGTCCTATACACCGTGGCGTCCCACCAAGGAATCTATACTGCTGTGCAGCGTTTCCTTGGTTTGGCGTTACCTTCGGGTACCAGATGGCGCACCGGCAGAACCTTTCTGTCACTTGCTACGACATGCTTCATATGTCTGGTAGACATGCCAGAATTGATGCTCTCTATTTCCGTCAATCGACCTATGGCGCACTGATGATCGCTAATAAGCGTGAAACAGCTGTCTGCGTACTGGTGGTTTGACGGAGGTATAGAGCAACCCTCGTTTATCATATAAAATAGGTTCGATTTTCAACTCTTTCAGAGATATTTATTTTCATTCTATCATCACATAACACCCTGTATACTTGATTGCTTGAGAGCATAACATGATTATTGCCGAAAGAAAGCAAAATATTCGGTGAATATCTAGGTCACATCGTCATAGCAGTAATAAAACTTTTTTAACAGAATAATATACATTCATGGTCTGAAATTTTGTTTTATTTTTGAAAGTCATGGATGACGTTACGAGTACTAAAAGACAACTTTAAAAAAAAAATTATTCTGATTTGCTCAGTTTGATCAATAACTAGACCAAAGAACTTCAATATATACGAGTATATTAGCACCAAGCTAGCGTTTTAGAGTAAATGAAAGTCAGTTATTTGATTTTTGAAATATTTAAAAACAAGCTATTTTTCCTTAGATTTCCTCGTTTTAGTTTCTAAAGTATTGGAAAAATGTATACTTACATCTAATAAGGCTACTTCTGGATGGTTTTCTCCACAAACGATAACAGCCAAATATCGAGCCCTGTACAACAATTTTAAAGCTGTACTCACTTGACTATTTGCGAAGCAGTATAATGCTAAATGAGCCTGTAAAAAAAATAAAATCATTTATATTTAAAATTTACATGAAACATTAATAACAATAATATAGTGAGATAACGCTTGTTAGGATGCTTACCTAACGAAGAAAAAGACAATGTTTATCGCTGTAGTAAAAATATACTAAAAGGAAGTCGTAATAACAGGTTATAGAGTAAAATTCCAGCTTCACTAATCAGTCTCTAGCAAGTGACATACTTTTAACTGATGTACGAAAACATGACAGTGTTTGAGTTTTGAGAGAATTATTTAATTGATTGTAAAAGGTGGCCGCATTGTACGAAAAACTCCTGCGGAATAAAGTTGTGGTATGAGGAGTAAGTCTGATGCTGTTTCGATTCCTAACAGTTCTGTTATGATCCTCATAACTAAAAAAAGGAGTCAAGTGGATTGACTCAGTACTTCCCACAATCCCACACATAATAATACCATTTTATTATTTTCTTATCATGAAGCTATAGTGTGAAATCCCCTTGCAACCAAGTCATCGCCCACCCGACCGCAAAAGGATATCAAACACAAAAACTCTCGTGAATAGTTTCTTGCATCTCCCTCCTTAGAAACTAGGATGCCACAGTTTTCATTCTGCCTGCTTCAACTGAACGATTCGAAACGATCAGGAGCCTCTAAACCGTCTAAAAGCGAAGTATGAGCGGTTTTTATATTTTTAGTTTTTTAATTACTGTTGCGCCGCCACTTACACGATTTTTCAGACACTGGCGCGTTTTCCACTCTCGCCGCGATAGTCAATTCCGTGTCGAAATTTCATTAAAATCAATTTAATAGTTTTTGCTTTACGTAATATACAAACACCGATTTCGGCCAATGGACGAAAAATATGGCCAAAACGCGTTTTGGCTGCTACCATTTTACCAATGTCCGAATTATCGCCTTCCGACTGTTTAATGTAGCCCAGAACGTGTTTTGGCTCAACTACGATTGCAAAAACGCGTCCTGTTCTACTGCGATTGCCATAACGCGTGGTGGATTTTGTGAGTGTCTCAGCTTGTAAACGATACCTCTGGAGCTAGTGTATTCATTCAGTATTTGATCTTTGTGAGGGGTTAGACAGTAGCTAGAGAGTGCCATGGAAGACCTAAGGTTATGTTTTAATGACGGACTGCAAAAAGTCATAAGTGGTAGCAATGATCGTAGTAATATTTGTACAAGAGAAAGATACGACCAAACACTCGCAGAGGTAAAGGCGGCAAAAGCTTGTAAAAGTAACGGTGATAACAATATCTTCGAAACAAAGACAACGATTGAAAAGGTATGATATTTTAAAAATTGGCTATATCGAAAAGCTAATTGAAAGAAGGACAGACGAAACAGCCGAACTGCGTTACTTTGCATGACCCACGAGTTATTTGACGTTATTCATTCCGCTCATGTGGGAGCTGGACATAAGAGATTGTGAGATATGTTTCTTTCAGTTTTTTTTCACGGACCTAAGATCTATAAGTGCTTTTATTCATTTTAGTTATGGATTATAAGCTCAGAGGAAATATTGTAACACAACACGGCAAATAATTGAGATTTATTTATTCGTAGTAGAATATAGAACGTGTTCTGGCAATCGTAGTTGACCCAAAACGCGTTCTGGGCTACATTGGACAGCCGGAAAGCGATAATTCGGACATTGGCAAAACGGTAGCAGCCAAAACGCGTTTTGACCATATTTTCCGTCCATTGGCCGAAATCGGTGTTTGCTCCTAACATATACATCACAAAATTCTAAGTCCCTTGGTTTCTGTAATAGGCAATGCAATGGACATGGACTTAAAAAAAATAAGCCGCTACGTATTTCTTCCATAGATCAATGGACAAACTATTATGGATACAACAAATCTTTCAGTTTTACAACCCCCCATCCCCCAACCACTCCAATTTCACCCCACCCAAAAAAAAGTAGAAAATGATCAGGAACCCCTAAAACACCTAAAAACGAAGTTTGAGGAATATTTATCTATTTTTTTTGCTAATTAGTCCGCCGCCCATGCACCGATTTTCAAAATTATAGGAACATTACCTATTACGACACCTCAGCATATCGCTGCCCAAATTTCATCACAATCTATGCAGCGGTTACTGAGATTACGAGGCTAGAAAAACGCCGACAGACAGACCGACGGAAATGAGTGATGTGAATTTTCGTTAAGTAGACATCATAAGACGCCCAAAAAGCGTATATTCTCAAAATAAAAAAATTTCGAGATCACAATACTCCCCTCACCTATGGGTGTGGGAAGTAAAATCAGTTTTTTTCTCAAATATTCTGCTTTTGATAAAGATAAAATTTTGTGAACTAAAATGAAATACTTATATTCTACAATATTCCCCAGCTTCACTTCAAGTCTTTATATTTCTGACTGACTTGATCATATTTTTCAACCCAAATATAATTCGTACACAGTTATTTTGAATGATTTGAATTATGTTTTTGATCAACTGATCCAAACAAGGGTAGTAAACAGCATCACAGTAACTTGACGCTTTAGAAGCTACAGCTGGAAATGGTGAAGTCCATTGAATGAAGACGAAGCATATCAGCCAATTTACTTTAAGTGGCAGAATAGCTATTATTATTATTAT